>JAVTVY010021377.1:0-95407 GCA_036873755.1 Hanleya hanleyi | reverse complement strand
AGGAAATGAACGAAATATGGCGTATTTTGGGTCATTTCAATAGATTTTCCAGAAAATATGGAGTACCTTCCGAGGGAGGAAAATTTATCCCGGGTTAAATTTGCTTAATTGGCTTGTATGCTGAATTAATGGTATGAGCATTCCCATGAAGAAAATATATACTTTTATCTGGTTTTCTGGATGGTTTGCCAACTCAGAAAGACGGAAGGGCTATACCAAGGGTCTGTTTCCAGCAACGAGGGGTCTACTGTGGACTTCACCCTATTACATAAACCGATGGCTTCAGCCTGGAAAAGTTTGAGGGAGCTCCCGTCATGGAAGTGACGTCATCAGCCCGTATAATAAGCTGTCATGTCTTGTAGCGCCACAATGTATGCTAAGAGGCGACAACTCGACATATATCTCGAAGAACGACTGTATCGCAGCACCACCTGTATACTAAGGGGCGGAAACTCATCCTATAGCCAGCATTTGAAGCGTTGTAGCGCCCGCCCTTTAAGCTTTGAATGGTTTTCTCCACCCGCACTTGAATCGTTCATTCGTTTTCGTCGCTGGGCGTCGAAGAGTGTCTAGACGCCTCAATACCTCAGGTCCCTGAAACAGAGGAGGAAGAGTGGACCTGAAGTGGACCTAAAGTGCCGAAGCGTTGAAGCGTTCAGACGCTTGGCGTCAATTGTGGCAGTTGTGTGCAGAACTGGTGTTCATAGCGCTGTAGTGATCTATTTTTAGAACCGGGCAAAAACTTGCGATCTGATTGATCCAACCAACAACTAATGAGAACAGCGGAATACCTCCTGTCCGTGCCCCTCAGTCGCTCCACACATTCCCATACGACCCGTATTGTGCTTTCTATACTACTCTGCGAGTACGAGCAATCAATCTATTTTACCCCAGGGCGAATGCCTGGCTCCTCGTTTGGTGCAAATCCCATGGGTAAAATAGATTGACTGCTCGTACTCGCAGAGTAGCATAGAAAGCACAATACGGGTCGTATGGGAATGTGTGAAGCGACTGAGGAGCATGGACAGGAGGTATTCCGCTGTTCTCATTAGTTGTTGGTTGGATCAATCAGATCTGCCACAGCTGTCACAATTGACGCCAAGCGTCTGAACGCTTCAATGCTTCGGCACTTTAGGTCCAATTCAGGTCCACTCTTCCTCCTCTATTTCAGGGACCTGAGGTATTGAGGCGTCTACACACTCTTTGATGCCCAGCGACGAAAACGAATGAACGGTTCATGTGCGGGTGGAGAAAACCATTCAAAGCTTAAAGAGCGGGCGCTACAACGATTCAAATGCTGGATATAGGATGAGTTTTCGCCCCTTAGTATACAGGTGGCGCTGCGATACAGTCATTCTGCGAGATATATGTCGAGTTGTCGCCTCTTAGCATAAATTGTGGCGCTACAAGACATGACAGCTTATTATACGGGCTGAGGACGTCACTCCCATGACGGGAGTTCCCTCAAACTTTTCCAGGCTGAAGTCATCGGTTTGTGTAATAGGGTGCAGTCCACAGTAGACCCCTCGTTGCTGGAAATAGACCCTTGGTATAGCCCTTCCGTCTTTCTGAGTTGGCAAACCATCCAGAAAACCATATAAAAGTATATATTCTCTTCATGGGAATGCTCATATCATTAATTCAGCATACAAGCCAATTAAGCAAATTTAACCCGGGATAAATTTCTTCCCTCACAACGTACTCCATATTTTCTGGAAAATCTATTGAAATGACCCAAAATACGCCATATTTCGTTCATTTCCTGGAATTTCCACTGTTCCCCGTCCCGAGGCGAGATAAAAAAGCTATTCAAAATATGAGGTCGACCATGCCGTTTTTTGTCACATATTCCATATGTAACATAACCCTATTTTTAGACACCTGAAAAACGTGCGAAACTAAGGCTGACTTCGCGGCCCGACTCGCCATATAGCTCAACACAGCCACCCATCCGCATATGTCATTTTGAAGGAGTGGTAGTACCCAAAAGCTTGGTACTATAAATACTGGTTACTAAAAAGGGAAGGATAATTATCATGTGGTCAGACCCGGGCGCTCTGCTGTATTACAGTTTTTGAGGGGGACCAATAATCGGAAACTATGGACTACGTCCAATACACTCCACCGGCGTGCAGTCACGTACACAAACATTGATGACGCCACCGTATGACGTCACTGCCATCGTGACCCCTGGGTCACCTTTCGAAAGAAAATTTGGCGGAAGGCAAGAAAGGCAAGTGACCGGAAGTCGCGACTCCGCAGGCGCGACCAAGCCCAAGCGCCCCAAAACTTCTAGGCAATTTAACATTTTTAGAAAAGTGAGTTGTTTCACCTTTATTATGGGATCTAGAAAATTTCTGATTTCAGGGCTGTTCGAAGTACACGTACAAAAAGAGTTCCAAATTGTTTATTCGTTCTCAGACCAGAATAGTTATCCTTCAGTGGTTGACAGGCTTTTTAGGCCTATATATAGTCACTTAGCATGTCCTTAATCCCTTATCTGTATTGAATAATACTCTGTTGATTGTTTTCCTTCAAGATATCAGATTAATACGCACTAAAGTATGAAAGCCTGCTATGGTCACTCTTCCAAACATTGACCTCAGCTCAGAGAAATACAGTTCAGGACGCAACATATACATGTACAAAGAGCTGCCCTACCATTATCTCTAGGGGCTGTACATGTATCTATGCTGGATCTAATTTCTGACGAATGACGGTCAAGCTAAAACTAGGTCAACACATGGAGTGGTGTTAGGAATATATGTGCATGTATGTAGTGAAATTAATCAATTGAACTTAAACTTAGAAATAATACCATCTGACATGTCTGAGAACTGAAATATTCTGAGATGGATGTCTTGCCACTTGTTGTTTCGTGCACTCTTGTGTTCTAATACTTTCATTCAGTGCCAGCACCGGGTATATGTATAATTGTAATACCACTACATACAGATCAGCTTGGTATTATGGCCAGTTTTTCGTGTGTTTTTGGGGGCTTTTTCAAACAAATAGATACTATTTTGAATTGAAACGCTGGGAAAGAAATCTGCTACTCAGGAAGGAGCTATTCTTTTCAGTTTTACTATATTCACCATTGCAGCCAGTCAATCGATAGTCTCTGAAAATGATACTCGGGTATCACAATCAGTTAAAAACTGTTTTTCCTGTGAGCCATAAATTACAAAATACTAATATGCAAATGGAAGTACAGTGTAATAAAATCTAGATTATGCAAAGAAAAGTTCACTTGCGATGGATGGTATCTGTCCCAACCCTCAATCAAACAACAGCGTTTATCTTCTGAACCACCCTTCTATATATGCCCATGGGACTAGTCCTACTTCAGCTGTCTCCCGTTAATATACAGATGGTGCTGCGAGATATGACATATCATTATACAGGCTCTTGTGCGGCTCACGATTTGCAATGTTGGCTGTTTCGACTTTTGATTAGTGAATTCAAATTTTCAAAATTGAAGTGCAGGATTTTCATTGGTCGGTGGAAAAAAAATGGAAAAGTCCAAGTTGAGCATATCAAGTACCTTACCCCCAACTTTCGCGAGAACTAACTCTAAGGATCACAAAAACAGTGGCGGACATCTCGTTTCAACGGTTTCGCTCATACACACACACAGGGAAGATCCGCTTCCCCATATCTACATTTTCATTACATTTCATCATGGTCATTTCAACGCTTTTACGTCCTTTTGCAGCATCAGCTCCGGAAAATGAAATGATGAATCAGAGCATGGATTTAGAATAGATTATATCCGATATCCATGAACTGTCCTGTTTAGTAGCTTTTCAAAAATACAGTCGAAAAACTTGAATTCGGGGTGGACCCAGCAATTCAATAAATAACTGTAAAACACTATTCCTGCTCCTGCTAAATAACTTCAAATCACTATTCCTGCTCTATATTAGGTCGTTTTTATGACTACACGTTCATTACACGATTAGACGCGTTGAAAACGTTTAAGCGCTATATGTCTTCACGTTGTGCACGTTTAGGCGCAGCCTCTGTACACAATTAGACGCATTTCCACAGTTAGACGCAAATTTTCTACACGATTAGGCCCAGTTCCACAATTAGGAGCATATTTCTCACACGAATAGGCGCATTTCCACAATTAGGAGCAAATCTCCTACACGAATAGACGCAGTTCCACAATTAGGAGCAATTTTTCTACACGATTAGGCGCAACGCAAAATTAGGCGCAAGATCGTTCAAATGATTAGGAGCAGTTACATGATTAGACGCAGCCTCCTTACACGATAAGGCGCATTTACACAAATAGGCGCAAATTCCGTACACGATTAGGTGCAGTTCCACAATTAAGCGCAAATTTCGTACACGATTAGGCGCAGTTCCACCATTAACCGCAAATTTCCTACACGATTAGGCGCAGCACGTTATTCGGCGCAATTTTTTTACACGATTTGGCGCTGACACGATTAGGCGCAAATATACGATTAGGCCCCCCACAGGGGTCACGGCCAGTTGGGCTGATTCAGTCGAGCTAGTAATTTTTCCTGCTTGTCTGGACTAGCGTAGTGTATCTTGTGTTATTTACGTACCGTTCAGTTGGTCTATTTCTCAGTTTTCGTTCTATCTATTTCAATTGGCAGGCCGTCGGTTATGGGCTTTCGTTCTGTTGTCGGATGGCCTTAGCTCTAGGTGAGAGGATATTTATGAAACTGTACTACCTGAGTGTTGTTAGGCTCCTTTCGGGAACTATTTATGAAACTTTGCTCCTGTGTGTTAAGAAGTCTGAAACTATTCATTTATTTATATTATATCGGTTTTACAACTTTTTTTTAAATCAATTGTTTTAGGCTTCCTGGTTGCCTGGTTTGTTGTGAGGGGAAGACTGATTATTTTGTCTAATTTTCTAGTGCTATGCTAACAAAGTGTTTGATAGGCCTTTGAGTCTACAACTGTTAGAACTAGTTGCCGTTAAGCCGATTAATATTTATCGAGCTTTACAAAAGTCTTTCGGATCAGGACCGTCTGTCCTTCATGGATTGGTGCAAGTGTCAAAGACTGGATTATGACGTTACGAAATGAATGGATCAAAGCTGTTCTTCTCTCAAACGGTATTTTAGATAATTATTCACAATCAGTGTGGTCGTTTCGAGGAGATTGAACCCAGGAAAAAAAATGCCCTGTTGAAATTCTGAAGAATAGGATAGTCCGACTAGAAGTGACCAGACTGGTCCGCAAAAAGACTCTTGTATTCAATCAAATCCAGGGGAGGGATCTCCCGTTGTGAAGAAGTCTAGCGTTGTGGATAACTCAATTGTAGAAATCTGTCGAGCAGTCTGAAAGCGTGGGTGTCAGCATTTGGTTAACTGTAGGTCCTGATGGCAGGACGCCCAAGAAAAACCCTAGGCTTGGTCAGGGAAGAAAACAAAGACCATAGAGCAAAAGCGGAATGCACACAAGAGCCCAAACAGATTTTCAGTTCTCCGTGATGAAAAAGGTCTTGATAATTCCAATGATATTCCTAGACCACCTGAATTGACCAGAAATATTTCTGGCATTTGGTTAATCGTAGTCGGAAACACCCACATGGTGCTCACATGTCATCGTTTGAGGTGGGCGGTACAGTTGTGAAAGAATCTAAGCGTGTAAACGAATGTTGGAAGGAGCACTTCAATAACTTGGCTACACCCAAAGATGATCCAAATTTCGACGATGAGTTTCGTGAGACAGTGAATGCTGAACTAGGGCATATGTAGACAAGTTCATTCGAGAATGTAGACACATTCCTGAGTGCCCAGATACCACCATCAGAGATCGAATCATTTTGTGGAAAACTGAAAAGAAACAAAGCTACTGGACATGACGCAGTCTCCGCCGAACATGTGCAATTTGGTTGTATGGAAATATACAAAGTGCTAGCCGAGCTGTTCAACGCAATAATGGCGAATGAGTAGATCCCACTAAGTTTGAGGAAGGGCATTATTATTCCTAAACCAAAGGGTCGGGCCAACCGTCTGGACACGAATAAATGTGATGTCTGTATTCAGGAAAGTTTTGAAAATCATATTTTTAAGATCAGATTCATTATTTGACAGCGCTCCACTGAATAGCTTGCAAGGCGCAGACCAAAAAAACTGTTCTAGCCTAAATACATCATTTGTGCTCCAGGAGGCTATTGCCCACAACGTTCAGCTCGGCAGTTCTTTCTGGGTGGCACTTCTCGACACAAAAAAGACATTTGACACTGTATCGATCGAAGGACTCTTCTACAACCTGTTCAAATATGGTAACGATAGCAAACAGTGGCGGATACTATACAACTGGTATAAGTGTCATGAATGTGCCGTTAGCGTGGTGGCCATCTATCCGAATTGTTCTCTGTCAACCAAGAAGTACACCAAAGCGGAGTTATGTGTATGCGTTGACACCTGATATTTATTAATGATCTTCTGCGTGAGTTACAGGAATCAGGCAGAGGTGCCAGTGTGTTTGATATATGCGTATCGTCTCTCAGTTTCGCAGCTGACGTGGCACTACTGACGTTATTCAGGGATCGGTTACAAGCATCCTTTGATAGAGTTCACAAACACGGTGGGCAGTGGAGATACACCCATGGGGTGGAGAAATGTGCTGTACTGGTGTATAGTTATAAACTGTCCGATTCAGATGAACTCTTGACCCTGAGAGAAGAGACAATTCCATTTAAGACTGACCATAAGCATGTCGGGATACACCTTGGATATATCTCAGGTAAAAGGACGAAGTCCGACATAGAGAAAAAAATCAGCAACAACAGGAGAACATTAATGTGTACACAGGGGCTAAACAGATCAACTGGTGGCTTAAACCCACTGATATCATCGAGAATATACTGGTCCGTTGTCATCCCCAAGTTAACTTATGGATGTGAGGTCACGTGTTATACGACAGGTGAAATAGAATGTATGTAGAGTTTTCACCGGCAAGCCGCTAAATGCATGCAACCCACGAATATTGGCACAGATTGGTTGGGTGACCTTATATAGCAATATTGATAAAGCTAAGTTAATCTTTCTCTGGAGATTTCTGACTCTCCGAACTAGCAGTGTGTAAAAGAAAATCGCCATTGTTCGCCTAATGTGCTATTTTAACTTTCTGTCTGGTGTGATACGAGTCCAATGTATTCAATCTTACAAAGCGCTTCAAAATATGGCCTTGTAGACAGTGTTTTAATATGGTCACAACTGTGGTCATACCTAGCAAAGCTGAATGGCATCGAACTTTTACCGACGCAATACGCAGAGTGGAAACTACATTGTGGAAGATTCAGTGCGCCTTGTACCCCAAACTTGGTATGTACACACACATCGTACAGGATATCAATTGGAGCAAGATATATTGATATATGCAAGAGGGAGAAAAAAATAACGAAGTCTGGTGACTGAAAAACAACCATATGATTCCACAGGAAAGTATTCGTTGACACCTACATGTAACATTTAGACCCGAGAATACAGCGGATTCTCGGACGTAGCCTTAATATCTCAGCCGCGTTTTTATTCCGTCTGTTCATGTGGGGACTATGAGGTATCCACACGGCCTCTAGCACCGGCTTAAGCGTAACTGGATACGCTAGCTCGGGAGCTGTGATGTCAGGTCAGCTCAAACAACTCATCTCATGTTATTGGATGAGCATCATGGACGCCTGATTGAGTAAACGCCTTAACATGGTGTAATCTGGTAAATGCAAGAAACCTAGAAAAACTAACCTGTAATTTCCGACGTCGTACGGCTTAAATTTCCCACCGAACAGTAATCCTGCATATATTTGTCGAATGGCATGTACAGAAGGCGGGCCTCGGGGACTAACAGCAGAATTCTACCATATACATGTAAATTGGAGCGATATGTTACGAGCGATAGTACTCTTGTTACTCTGGCAAGTGGACAGGGCTACACCTCAATATAACAGGAAGTATTTGTAATTACAAGCGTCTAGTCCGTCATTCATAATCCAGCCGTCGTCCATTAGAGAATATCCGCGTCCATAATCCAAAGACCTATTCCATTTTCCACATAACAGTATTAGCACCAAATTCAAAAAGACAATCATAGTATACATAAACATAGGCTTGTTTCCTGCAAGAGAGAAGCGGTCAACAGTTTTCAATGATGCCGGCAAGACATCATGATGTTCCAAAAATATCAAATCCGTATCGCTGATCAGTATTCTTAATCCATAATATTCGTTATAGAGTCGTCATCTAAAAAAAAGATGTATCTCAGTCAACTCACAGGAGAGCATGGGTTATTGAACAACACAGGGAGATACAGTAATATCGATGTTATAGGTAGAACATGCCCTTTATGTGATACTGGCGATGTTGAAAATTTGGACCACATTCTAATTAAATGTCTCTTACTACACAGTGTTCTTATGGTTCTTGTGCAAGTTGTGCAAGACGTGTTAAAACATGAAGACGCTATTGGTTTTGATAATCTTGATGTCAATAATAAATTATCCATTATATTTGCTGTAAATACATCTGTCTTTGTTTGTGATGGGGATAACCTTGCGATCCTGTCATATTTAACAACGAGAACAGGGATTGTATACGATATGTACTAGTTGAACAGAAAATGTAGCTACATGTGTAATAGTCGTGTTCGTTGCTGACCCGTCCACCCAAATTGTGATACGTAATATCACAGCCCTCTCCCGTCTTAAGTTATTGTAAATGTTTTCTTAATGTGTATTTAATGACCACGTTGCATTAGAACATATTTGCTGTGTTATTTCAAATTTTGTAAATAGTTCTCCTATTTGTTTACTTTCGGTATTTATCTATGCTGATCAATCGCTTCCTACAATATGCACTCCCTCGTTTGATGGTGGCAATAAAGTGATACATACATACCTAACCAGAAGCCTAAAACGGACGAAAATCCGGATGTTTTACTAGAAGATCAGGAGTATGAAGGTAATGAGTCTGCTGAAGATCTGGATCCAAAACAATTCAGAATCGGAATTCTTCGTCGAAAATAGAGAACGACAGTGTTGTCAACGAAAATCAAATGCTCAGCAAGGATACTACTATAATCGAAGCAGACGACAGTCGTAGTGACCAAACACCTGTGCATTCTGATCGTAACTTGATCAGCACTCCACATGCTGATCCGATTGCTGAGCTCACTAGAGATGACGCGAGTAATGAGCCACCCATAGAACATATGAAAAAAAGATACACCTATGAAGTTCACCAAGGATTGGTTAGTGTGATTGCTGAACTCAGTAGAGATGAAACTAGCAATGGGCTACCCATGGAAGACGAAAAAGGAGGTGAAGGAGATGACAATAGTTTTATTCCCAACACAGATACGCCTAAGAAATCCACCTCAGATGATAGCGCGATTGCCAGACACATGGACAAAACATGTGATAATGATTGACAGAAAAAAAGACAGAGGAGAAGATATTTAATTAAATGTACATAATGGATAATTTGATAGTCTATTTCTTAGTCTGTGCGTTCTTACCTGTTATTATTTTATATATAGACTAAAAAGACTCAGTCTCCAACCCTTCTCCAATAGAATTGCCTGGGAGTTTGGCCAAATGTAAATGAGCTTCAGTTGTTAACTCAGGATTATGAACCGTTAGCTCTCTGTTTGAATGGGCTATTCTCACAAAAAGATAAGCCAAGGCTAAGGCAATATACCCCATATCATTCCGACGCTTTGGAAGAACATTGAAGGGCTGCAGGCGGCTCTTCAATACTTCTTAAAATGGGTCTTTTACATAATCATGTTGATTTGAATGGTTTACATACCTTCTCCAGGTGGTCCCTGTCTTGGTGAGCTTCAAAATCTGTATGAACAACTCCCCAAACCATGTTTATTAATGTGTGATTTTAATGGCCGAAGTACACTTTGTGATGGCCAAAAATACCTAAAGCAAAAGTTCTAGAAGATTTTATATCAAACAATCAAACAATTCCTTGTGTATGTTCAATGCTGGTCCTAAAATATACTTACATCCAGGTAAAGCAACCTAATCAGCATATGATATCCCAATTTGTGACCTTCCTGGACTTGAAAAATGTACTGCTCTGTTCATGAAGGTCTTTGTGGAAGTGATCACTCTCCCACCATTCTAAAAGCCGTTCAGCTGATGATCCTCCATCAAGATATAATATTAGAAAAGCTAATTGGCTCAGATGTGAAACCGTATGTTTGCAGAAACAACAGATAAGCTGTTTTGCAGATGTCTCAAATCCTGTTCAATTATTCTCAGATCTTCTGGATGAAATTGCTGATGATAAAATACCCAAATGCTCCGGCGTTACACATATTAAAATGCCATGGTTCAATGACGACTGTAATCGGCTAGAAAACGTAGGAAAAGCCGAACGGTGTTTCCGCTGACATCCTACTTCTGATAATCAGAAGGATGTGAGAATCACCATAGCTAAAGCCCGTAGAACCACCAAACAGAGCATGTTTCTAAGACCAATACACATACGCCGATAAAGAAAGTTGAATTAAAGACAAAATCTCCAAGTCCAGTGTTTCAAACGTTCAAAGAATGGAAGAAAAGAAGAAAATTAGTTTTCCCACTCAAAATATGTTTACAATTGATGAGCTTCATACTTCTCTTGAGAAAGCTAACGATTCCACTGCCGGCCCTGATAACATTTCTTATCAACTTTTGAATCATTTGCCCGAATATTCCCTTGAAATCTTATTGACAATATTGAATTTGACTGACGGGAAATAATGCCATTATTATACCCGGTCCTGATCATAGAGATCCAGGTAACTATCGTCCGATTGCATTGACTAGTTGCGTTTGTAAAATAATAGAACGTATGATTAATGTTCCCTTTGTTTGGGAAATAGAAACCGAAAACAAACTCACAGATATCCAAGCTGGTTTCCGTAAAAATAAAAGTACCATTGATCAGTTGGTTAAATTAGAGCTTTACGTCAAGAATGCACCATCTTGGAATTACACATGACCCTCTACTCGGGACGTTATGCAAATGGGCTCAAAAGGACCTCAATATGACGGATTATAAAGTCACGGAGTGTCTGCTCTCAATTGTTCGTCTTTCCGGGGATCATGTCCAACTTAGAGTGGTAAGGGACGACAACTCTGTCTGGTGCAGATCGCCTCTACGGCTCAACATGGCCTGGGAAATTGAACCTAGACTAGACAGGACAATGCTTTTCTAAGCTGAAAATCAAGCATTTTTGTTGGGCTGACAACATTTGCCAGCATATTAAGTTAATTTCGAATAGTATATCCATACGATGTGCTATTTTATTTTCCCATAGAAAATGTTTCACTTGCTTCCAATTTGATTTAAAACTGAGGGTTCAATTTGCATTTTCAACCTATACCTTAGCATAGGTTTTCACGAAAGAGCCGAAAGTAGCTCATTTTTAAAAGTTTATAGGTAAAACACCGTTCAGCCAACGATATTGGCCAGCATGGCGTTATCTCATGGTTCTTTATTTGATCTAATTACTACATATCTTCTTGCTTCCATTTCAATTTAAAATTTGAGAATTTTTAGAGAAAGACACTATAAGGCGTTCAGCTAGACTGATTAAGTAGGGACCGGTCAGTGGCAATTAACGGGGAGACCTGGAGACAGATGACGATACCTGCTGGGGCGAATTCGATTCTGACCAATCATAAAATAATTAAACCACTTCAAAGCAAAATAGAAGATTGTAACAAACGATTATATGGGTATTGTTTTATTTACATATAATACATTTTTGTACTTTGCACTCATTTTGACCAATAAGTGCAAAATTTTGGGAGTAAATATGGAGCATAAAGTGTGACATATCATGTGGAGTTCAATCAATTCAGCAATGACAGAAGTTTGTTTTACTCAGAAACTTTATGTTTGCAAAGGAGGAAGTCGAACCATAGAATCGAAAGCTTGGTTCTTTTAACAAATGTTAAACGGCTGGCACCTGTGTTCAGCCAAGCTTGTAATTTTAACTCTTGAACCTTCTATTATTATGTAGCTTGGGTTCTCGCCATTATTGCGACTTCGAAAACGTTATGGACAGGAACATCCAGCAGGTTGATTTCCATATGATTATGTGATGAACACCAAAAACAATATCGCTCAACTTCTTTACACCGTTATCCCACTCTGAAAAAGCAGACTGTAATCGACTTTATATGAGTATTTGTTGCCAAATACAATGGGTGAACTCCACTTCCTTGATTAGAATGCTGCATTTATGTTTGTTGGCGTGATACTAAAACTGGAACATGGAAGTGTTATTTAGTGAAATTCACATGTTATCGATACAAACTGTTCTTGAATATTTTCACAAGCATTGTACTATAACTGGTAGGTCGAGATGCCCCAATAATCTGTAAGAATACATGTATAATAAACAAATGTTACATTTCTCTTCAACCAATATTAGTATTAATATTCATCGATTTTGAAGTGCGTATTTTGTTATATTCTTTCACCTAAGTTTATTGCTTAAATTCAATGTTCAATATCTGCTCCCGCGTATGCCTTTTGTGTGTGTGTAACAGGCTTGATTAGATATTCTACCAGAGTTAAATATATTTAAAGATGATACATTGGGAGTTGATTATACAATTAACGAGTAAGCTAGAGACCCCAACTAACCCCATGCTGGGTAATCTTGAGTCGGGCTCAATACACTGTTGGTCGTACACAGTCAAAAGACGGCTGGCACCTGTGTTCAGCCAAGCGTGCAGTAATATACCGCTGCGCCATCTAGCGGCCAATAGGGCAGACATTACCATCTATAGTTAGGTATGAGCACAGAAAGTTTGGTAGATGGTGGTCATAATGGCCCCAAGGCCTGGTAGGGTTGAAAGGTTGTTTGCCCATTTTTATATCCAAGTTTTTAAACACTAGGTAGTTCCAGGCTAAGACAAATGGTACATACATTTGCAGAAAGTATAATTACAACACATATAAGGGAAGTGGGAAGAGGTGCCGACATACTGACAGAGTCACATGAACTAACAGTATAGTCTTCCTCACAAGGATCCAGAAATTTTCTTAGATGAAACTGAGATCAAGGTAGTAAAAGAAGTTAAATCCCTCGGGATCTTGTTTGATCATCGACTAATGTTTATCCCATATAAACTCTCTTAACGCTAATTACACAAAAGCGCTTGATTTGTTGAAGGTGGTTGCAAGCTATAAGTGGGTAGGAGATGTGAAAACATTTCTTCATCTATATCGATCACTTGTTCGTTCTAAACTTGATTATGGTTCCATTATTTAAAACGACCGTTTAGATCTAATCGTGCACCAGGATGGTCTAATCCTGCACCAGGATTATCTAATCCTGCACCAGGATTATCTAATCCTGCACCAGGATTAAGGCTTTTTCTCGGAACGTTTAGAACATCACCGAAAGAAAGTTTATATGTTGAGGCAGATGAACTTCCTTTGAAGCTCCGAACAGTAAAGCTGTCGCTGCAATATGTAACGCAATTTCGGTCAAATTGTTTAAATCCCGCAGATAACTGTGTTTTTAAGCCTCAAAATGCAGATTTATGTTCAAGGAAACCGACTCTTATTCCACCTCTTGGGATTTGTATCAAATCGCACATTGCTGCAGTTGGCCTAATCAACTTTGTCCATTTCCACCTGGAAAGTAGGTATTGCACTTACGTAATTTAAAAAAAGGTGACACAAATCAACTAGTGTACATGTATCAGCAAAAATTTGGTCTAATGAGAGAAAAGTATGAGTCGCATCAAGCCATATATACTGATGGTTCCAAGGATGGTGACATAGTGGTGTGTGCTACTATTTTATGTTCGAAATCCAAAACCTATCGATTACCAAACAAAAGTTGTATTTTTACTGCTGAAGTCAGAGCTCTTTTGACGGACTTCGGTCCAGCACATTAAAAAGTATGTCATCTTGTCAGACTCTCTGGCATGCCTCCAAGCGATCAAGAATAGATCTACAACTCCCTCCATCCTGAATATTCTAAAGTTGTAGAGTTGAACAGCAGTTTATTATTGTTTGGCTACATAGTCATGCTGGCATCACATGAAATACTGATGCCGATGCAAAGGCAAAGGCAGCACTAGATGACGAGATTAACCACCATGGGGTCCCGTATAGCGATTTCAAACCTTGTGTGTGTGCCTATATGAGAAAACTATTTCAATCGTGATGGGATGCTGAGGTTGACAACAAGCTTCATGAGTTTAAGAAAACTATAAGCTATGCTTCTCTTATCAGTCAGAAACGTTTCGATCACGCTATAATCAGGCGTTGTAAAATTGGTCATTCACGACTGACTCAGGAACTGTTATAAAAAAATCATATATTTTGATCGACTGTATAGATTTATAAATGTAAGAGATTTTTTTATCGAGCATTTACTTTAGATGGTTTGTGTTGTTCACTTTTAGATTAGATTTAGATTTGTTTTGTTGGCATACTCAGATAAGACTTTGTTTGATCGTCGCTATATAGCCCAAATATTTTTGAACGCGACGATAAACCATATCCAATCGAATAGGAAAAATCTTGACCTAGTTTTACTAGGTTTGAAGGAGGCGCTGAGGATACGAGAGTGATGGAAGAGTCATGTAAAGAATGTTTTCTACCTCTTTTTGATTCAGAAAAACCTGGGAATATGGGATTTTGAAAGACCTTCATACTATGGGATTAACCCTATCTGGCCTAGGCTTTTTGGAACCTATCCAGGCCTAATTATTTTTCTTATCCGATGAGCTAGAGGAGATGAAACTTACCACACTATACCCTTGTGTCAGACTCTACCAGAAAATGTAACAAATCCACGATGTCCACTTTGTTGACGTCACATTGACGTCATTTTGAAAAAAGTCATTTTTTGTCGATTTTTCGATTTTTTTATTTATGTAATTTTTCCACAAAAGCTGCATGATAAATTAGTAAATACTAATCTAGTGTGAAATAATATAGATTTTGTTCACTTTTCCTGGCGGAAAAGCAGAAATGTTGAACAAACATTACGAAAACATCACTTTTCTGTTTACCTCACATGGCCGCCATCTTGGATTTAGCCATGATCCTCTACTCGGGGGTTATGGAAATAGGCTCAAATGACCCCAATATTATAGATTATAAAGTCACGGACTATCAGCTCTCAATATTTCGTCGTTCCGGAGATAGAGTAGAAAGTTTGGTAGATGGGGTCATCAGGCCTGGTAGGTTTAAGTATTCGTTTACCCATTTTAGTAGTTTTGAACACTTGCTAGTTCCAGGCTAAGACAAATTGTACTCACAAAGATCCGGAAATTTTCTTAGATGAGATTGAGATCAAGTAGTAAAAGAAGTTAAATTCCTCGGGATCTTGTTTGATCACCGATTAATGTTTATCCCATATGAACTCTCTTAAAATTAAATGCTCGATTTTTGTGATTTTTTTTTTGTCTTTTCACTTTCTCACTTCACTTTTCATTCCACAGAACTTTTTTTTCAAAATGTATGCATGCTTTAGTCTACTTAAGGAGGAGAGGAGGGTCCAGTTTCAACACGAAGTGAACAATCTCAATTCCAGGTCCCTCAATAGAACAGAGTAAAACACAGGTTTTACTTACCCCAATATTCCTTAGATGTACAACACAAATACAGCCCCACATTTGCCTTCTTGTCCTGCAAAATGTGTAGTTTGAAGCATGGAAAACATCACCTTCAATACAATGTAAAATATATAGAAAGATGTCTCAACACTTAATTGAGGTCTGACGGACAGTTAAAAAATGGCTTAGTATAAAAAAATCAATTACAATTTTCATTCAAAGACCAACCACCTGTCTGACTGCAATTTGCAAATACAGTCCCAAAAATTGTGAAGGAAGTACCATTGATCTCTGCCACTTTCTGTTTTGCATTAGATAGAAAAATGATGTATCATTACACCTTTACTATGAAGCTTTACCAGCTCAGAGAAAAATAGTTCTTCATACATGGCAGAGACCGATATCGATCCTCACATGTATGGAATAGTACACTTACGAAATATAAAAAGGCAGTCACGAGCCAGCTGGTGTATAAACAAGAATTTGGTCTACTGAGAGAAAAATACAGATGGTTCTAAAGATGGTGAAAGAGTATAACATGTGCCGCTATCTTTAGTTCCAAAACTAAAATGTGATATTCACAGCAGAAGCTGTATTTGTCGGCTTTGAAAGGTATTGGGTTTCACTAAAAGGAACAAATATATGTCATATTCTCAGATTCACTCTCATGCCTTCAAGCGATTGAAAGTGGAACTTCAGCCCATCCCACCATATTGAATATTCTACAATTATATGACTGTGGATTTGGTCAACAGATTGATATTGGGTTTTGTTTGTTGCCTTGTCACGTTGGCATCAAAGGCTGATCAAATGGCTTAGGTAGCCCTAGATAATGAGGTTGATCCTGTTGGAAGCCCATATAGCGATTTCAGACCCACTATCTGTACTTATGTGACAAAGATGTTTCAATCATATGAGTGAAACAAGCTTGAGTGTGACATTAAGCCACCCCCCTCCCCCCCCCCCTTCAATCTTTATGGGATGCTGTGAATAATAGCAAACTTCATCAGTTCAAAACAAAAAACCTGGGCTATACTCATCTGAACAGTCACAAACGTTTCGATCAGGCCATGATCGGGCGATGTAGAATCGGTCATACACGATTACCTCACGAACATTTACTAAAAAAACACAGTCCCAAGGTGTGTTCCAGGCCGCGAAGATCTCAGTGAAACATATTCTTATCGACTGTATAGATTTTAAGATTGTAAGAGATTCTTTTTATCGAGCAGCTACTTTAGAAGATCTTTTTGGTCGGTGAAAGAAGACTGTATCTTAGGTTATTTGTGAGAAATCGGTTTGTTGTATAACTTTTAATGTGTGTATGTTTTAATGTGTTGGATTACTAAGTTATAAACTTGAATACTTAGAATTTTGTTTGATCGTCGCTATATAGCTGAAATATTGCTGAACCTTAATTCTCTCTCTCTCTCTCTCTCGCCCTTGGGATGTTGTGTTTCCTTCAACAATGAAATGAACCTTATATACTAAAGCAGAAAAAGAGACGGCGCAGCCCTTCCTGTGAGCTATGCCAGGTTTTCGCTACCTGACCTTTGATGAAGGAGAACGAAGAATGTGTGCAAAATGCTAATTGTTGCAATTATTGATTGTTTTAGCACGATTGTGTGAAATGTACATGTGTCAAGTGCAGGTGTTCATTGGGAGATTCTATTTCACAAGGTGGGAGAGGAAGGGGTCGTCTGCTTCAAATAATCGAATAAACACACAAATAAATTACAAGATGAAATTTCTTTCTCAAGTTTAACTAGTTTTCATCGTGAAATTGATTAACAAAGCGACACAAATAGACCTAAATCCAAGTATTTCCACAGAGCCTGGCTCAGCTGACAGAACTCTCCATTTGCGAGACTTTCCGGTTGATTTTTTGCTCCTATCTCCGGAACGACAAAAAATTGAGAGCTGAAACTTCTTAACTTTTTAGAATATGATATTGGGGTCATTTTGAGCCTATTTTGGGGACCATGGGTAAATTCAAAATGGCGGTCATGTCGGGTACCAGAAAAGTGATGTTTTCGTCATATTTCTTCAAAAATTTTGCTTTTCTGTATGGAAAAGTGGGTAAAATCTATTTTATTCATACCAGATTATTATTTACTAATTTATCATGCAGTTATTGCGAAGAAAAAACAAAAATAAAAAATTCGAAAATTCGGACCAAAAAATGGTTCAAAAATGCTCCTTTTGAAAATGACGTCACAGTGGCGTCATCATGGCGGCCATCTTGGATTTTTTTACACTTTCTCGTACAGGTTGACCCAATGAATATAGTGTGGTAAGTTTTAGCCCTCTAGCCTTAGCGATAGCGAAAATATATAAGGGTGGGGCACTTTCCGCGCCCTCCCCCCCCCCCCTCTCAGGCTGCGGTACATCCCAAATCGCCCAGGCCAGATAGGGTTAACTGAATCGTTAGGGTATAAGATTATAATCAGGAATTGACGTCAGGCGAAATTGAATGACCATCAGACCTGACTGGAGCAGAAAAGGTTTGTGATGTATTTGTAAAATGTTTCTATAATATTTGATAGAATATTAGGGAATACAGTTTTCTGAAGATGTCAGTTTACTACATATTAAGTATAGCCGTTTTTAATGGATTGTGACTACACATCTGCCGGTAAGGATTATTGTTAGGGAAATGATTCGCTGTTCAAAGTTCCTCCATTTGGCACAGTACTGCGTAACTTATTCATGTCAAAGTCACTTACTAGTGTTTTTGTTGTGTAGTTGCTTCGGCCAGTAAAATGTGTAGTTTTTGTTGTATAGTTGCTTCGCCAGTAAAATGTGTATGACTATGACTATCTGACCTCAATAATAATATTACCGATCAAAGTGACAATCCGCGAAAATATAATAAACCCGCGATATGCGCTCTAGCGATAGACTGGTGTCAATGGCCATGCCGATATAAAGTGAGATGAAAGCGGAAAATCTCATTTCAGTTATTATGGCAGGAAATTGGTTGCTTCATGTCAGGCCCGACCATCATGAAAGCAAGAGAGAAAATTCTGACAAATTTAAATATGAAAGAAAGACTTGCTATTTTCTCACACAAACTCTTGGCCGTAGGAATTTTGACCGAATTCGGAATACAGTCTATTTGTGTAGTGGCGCAAATACATTCCTATTGATGTCAGTATTTACCCGTCTGTCTGGCGATCTTCTGAGTAGCATATTATGAGGTTATTATACAATGTTGAATCCAATATGGAGTTTTATTGTACGAGTCTACGTTGGGTTGAAAGTCCGTATTGGACGAGACGCCGCAGGCGTCGAGTCCAATACGGACTTTCAACCCAACGTAGACGAGTACAATAAAAGCTCCATATTGGATTCAACATTGTATAATGACCTGTTTATTATACATCGAAAGACAAGACCATGACAGAGTTAAAACTTTCTTTCATTACTGATAAAGTTACAAAGCATAACTACATAAAACTACACACATGAATACTTCGATTGTTAATTTCGCTTTTTGGAAATATGACAATCAAGTTAAAGAATACATTTAAAGATGTAATCAGCCTCAAATCTAGGCTGAAATCGATGTCTCTCAAACTCCACGAAAGTGACATATGTTACGACAGGTACAAAATGAAACACACTTGACCACAACAAACTAAACTTGTTTCTACCATTCACGAGAAAATAGAAGGATTTGGTCTTTGAAAATAAACAATAAACATTGGTGTCAATGGCCATGCCGATATAAAGTGAGATGAAAGCGGAAAATCTCATTTCAGTTATTATGGCATTTTTCCACGGCCGTGTCAACAAGCGTACACGTGTGGTGCATTCTATCAACGTATGCTATGCACGAGCCGTGACGTTATCCCATTGATGCAGCATTCAAATTCGTGAGCGTCGCTACGTCACTCAACGTCACGCAGTGACGTCATTTTCCTTTCCGCGTACAACACACACTCAATGGCGAAACAGAAACCCCGTCGAAGAGGGCAGTGTTTCATAATTCTCTGACAAGATATTCTTGCATTCGTTGTTTATGGCGATCCCATTATCATCAAATTTAATACATATGATGCTTTAGCAAACTTCGCTGCTGAAAAATGCATAGGGAGAATTTACAAAATCCATTGATTTTGAGGCTGATTACATCTTTAAATGAATGATATATATTATGCTTTGATTTTTCATTTTCTGTTTTTTTTTTCTCGAAATATTTACATTTGTAATAAATAGTACTATATTTAGAAGAATTATTTCATGAAATATTCAGGAAAATATGTATAATATATTCGAGCATCTTATCTACCGCTGTCACTAGTGTCTGACCGACTGTCAGAAGCAGATAACACTGTGACGACACTGGGACATGTACATATAACCTGAGTTACCCCCCTTTGAAAGAATACAATACGCAGTCTTGACGAGTCCAATAACACTTTCTGACGAGTCCAATAACACTTGCTCGCGGATCCAATACGGTTCTTGGTACTGGACCGACACGTGGTACAAATAAACGGTTTTCATTGGATTATAAAATTAAATGTATAATAATCATAATTATTCCAATATAAACACGTTATTCTCAGTCATATCTTCCTAGCCAGGTTTAGATAGTTTATATTCTTCAAATTGATGAAGTTAGAGAGCTGAGGAATACCCATCTGAAAGTCAAACATAAGATGCACAGAACCGATTTGTTCTTTTGAGATGTGCAAAACATGCGGCGTAGTTCCTCCTTGAACGAAACATGTACATGGTAGCTTGGTCACATGACTCCTATTGCGTTCGGTTCGGGGATTGAAAGTTGCCTTCCAAGCGAGTTGTGGGTTGCAGAACGTGTGAGAACGTGCGGACATCCGCTTGAGTTGATCAGCATCGCTAAACCCCAGCAAAAATATATAAATCGGCCAAACTTACCAGTTCTTGATACCCGAAAGAAATCATTTCCGGGAAAATCGGACTCAAACATTACAATATATGAGTGACGTCACTGAATGTAAAAAGCGAGTCGGTCCATCACATCGTCACTTTTGCTGAAACTTTGGCAGGTGCACAGCCTGGATAGCGGGAGCTGGAGAGCTCTGCCACAATAAGTTTCACTGGAATGCGCGGGGAGCCGCGGCAAATGATTGTATAAAAAAGAAGCCGTGCCAGAAAGCCAAAAGTCTGATAGCGTCCATCCACACATGCAGGCCATCTAAATCAACACTTGTTCGCGGCTATGTTTGTCTATGAACGCCACTGACTTGCAATGTTGCAGTACTAAAAAGGGACGGTCTACTAACTGAAGTTCTTTGAAACTTCATCAGGACCCGGCCATATCTTAATACAAAACAACCTGTAGAAGCATCAGGACAAAATAGACATTCACGGACAATTTACTTTGCCAATTTGCAGTGAACCTCAAGGGAGCATATTGTCAACTGTCTCTGTATTGTCAAGGGTAATTAAACGCCGGTTCACTGTCGTTCTCTGCATTGTGAAGGGTAATTAAACGTCAGAACGTGGGTCATTCTTAGGAAGGTGTATATGAAATCGAATCATGTACATACTTCATTAATTGATACACTTGCTGAAATGCAGTAGCGAAAAGCTAATGGCTTACTACATGCTTCTTACCTACGTTCGTAGATAGATGCTGATTTCGGTCAGTGTCATCGCTAACTCTACTTATATTACACAAGGCTATTCTATGGATAACAACTTCTTTATTGCTGTAGAGCTGACGTTTCGAGGAAGTATCTCCAACGAAACGTCAGCTCTACAGCAATAAAGAAGTTGTTATCCATAGAATAGCCTTGTGTTATATACGCCGACTTCTAAATGCCTATCAAAGAAATTCTACTTATATTGCCATTATTCCACAGTAGTATAAAACAGAAATACTCAGCCTTTGCGGAGCTTCCTACCCTTATTAACACACGATCCTAATTTTTTAAGATCAGCAGTATATTTACCTATTATAATCCTTTCTCCGTAGTATCAACACGGGGATATGGGTCGCCCCAGTCTGATGAATATGAAAACCTCTTGAAGGGTAGCACTTTTGGCGCTAACTAATTTATTACAATATAAGCTTGTGTAGTTAGATGGTTGCCAATAGTGTGTCTAATAATATTCCTACGAAGTAGGCTACAGATCGCAAATTGTCCGGTAATGAGTCAGTCAGTCCATCCGAATCCTTTTGTAGGCAAAATAATGAGAACCGTTGACATTAGAACCTTGATTTTTGGCATGAACGTGCATTAGGGCATTGTTACCAGCAAGTTCTGAGCTGATCGAATTCAGATGAAAATTTGATTTATAATTAATTTTTTATTATTTATTGATGACTCGAGTGCACTGTCATGCCCATCGGGAACCCTTGCCTGTATTCTTCACTGTGACTTTTAAGCGCCTGGGACTAATTTCGGCCGCCCATCACTAAAGCAAAGAAAACAAGCAGCCAGAGGATGCTAGGTCCCCCGCCAAAATGGCAGCAATATTTATAAGCGCTGTCGGTTTCAGAAGATATTCATGAGGATGGCAGCAGCTACTTCACAGGCGTAAGAAGCAGAGGGGTCTTTCCACCTTCCCAGGTTTTGAGATCAACTCCGAATGGCTGACTGAATGTTGATTGCTACTGTAATATATTTTCTTTACCATGTAGCATGAAAATTATGTAACCGAAATGCAACCCCAAAAGACAACTCATGGCATTGACAAGAATATGAAGGCATCCTCAACCTATTGCCCAGAAACCAAATTTAGACTTTGCCACAAGGAGTCACCACCTGTAGGTGCAAGCAGGCAAAACACAATCCCAAATGACATCTCATGTCATGGTATCGGCATATGAACTTTGAGACTCTGAAGAGGGGTCCTCAAGTTATTGCCGGTACTAGATGCCCACCGGTGTTCATGTTATTTGGGGCGGGTCACATATGAATACAAAATTTGAGAATAATCTGATGAGCAGTTGCCAAATTATTGGCTGGAAACAAATTTTTCCACCAGGAGACGCCACCTGTAGGCAGAAGCGGGAACAATACAATCCCAAGGAACATGGTATCGTGGGGACATCCATGACATCTGCATACCAAATTTGAGAAGAATCTGATGAGGGTCCTCAAGTTATTGCCCAGAAACCAAATTTAGATTTTGACACCAGGTGACGCCACCTCTAGGCGCAAGTCAGTGAAATGCATTATCGAGCGACATCTTATGTCACGGTACATTCATACAAAATTTGAGAAGAATCCGATGGTCAGTTCTCAAGTTATTACCCGGAAACGAATTTGTGATGTTGCCACCAGGTGGCGCCACCTGTGAGTGCAAGTGAGCGAAAGGCAATCCCAAGCAACAGCTCCTGGCATGGTAAATACATGCCAAATTTGAGAAGAATCCGATGAGCCGCAACGTTTCTCATGTTACCCAGAAAGGTACATGTAGGATATTTCAAAGAAATTCGACCAAGTGTTTCTAAGTTATCACTTGCAGCATGGAATAATGGAATGAACGCTAGTGGCGCCACCTCCGGGTGGATTTTGCTGAAACGCATCACCAACGGTGTTTTGTCGCAGGGAATGCATTTACCAAATTTCGAAGAAATCCGACAAATTGTTCGAAAGTTATCGCTCGCGAAGGATTTGAACAAACATGAACGGACATGCATTAAAGATTGGAACAAGACCCAGTGGCGCCACGTACAGGCGGATCTTGCTGAAACGTAATACCAGCGACGTCTTGTCGCAAAGAATGCAGATGCCAAATTTCGGAGGAATCCGACAAAGCATTTAGGAGTTATCGCTTACGCAGTATTTGCATGGACATGCACTAAATATTGGAACAAAACCCAGTGGCGCCACCTACAGGCGGATCTTGCTGAAACGTAATGCCAACAGACGTCTTGTCGCAAAGAATGCAGATGCCAAATTTCGGAGGATCCGACAAAGCATTTAGGAGTTATCGCTTATGAAGCATTTGCACGAACATCCACGGACATGCACTAAAGATTGGAACAAGACCCAGTGGCGCCACCTACAGGCGGATCTTGCTGGAACGTAATACCAACAGACGTCTTGTCGCAAAGAATGCAGATGCCAAATTTCGGAGGAATCCGACAAAGCATTTAGGAGTTATCGCTTACGAAGTATTTGCACGGACATGCACTAAAGATTGGAACAAGACCAAGTGGCGCCACCTACAGGCGGATCTTGCTGAAACGTAATACCAAGAGATGTCTTGTCGCAAAGAATGCAGATGCCAAATTTCGGAGGAATCCGACAAAGCATTTAGAAGTTATTGCTTACGAAGTATTTGCACGGACATGCACGGACACATAGAAGCAAGACCCCAGTGGCGCCACCTACGGGCGGATCTTGCTGAAACGTAATACCAAGAGACGTCTTGTCGCAAAGAATGCAGATGCCAAATTTCGGAGGAATCCGACAAAGCATTTAGAAGTTATTGCTTACGAAGTATTTGTACGGACATGTCCGTGCATGCACGGACACATAGAAGCAAGAACCATTTTAAAGTCCCCGGCCGCGTTGCGGCGGGGGACAAAAATGATACGCCCAGCTCTCGAAAATATCAGTAACTTTAATGGTACTTGCCAAAATATGTCGGTATTATACGTTTCCAGGTAGCTCCGCCATGTTTTCTCTAATAGTCCACGCCACGCTTCCCGAACATCTGCCGTAAATTGTTGGAAATATTCGGGAACCCTCGTGATTATGCTGGTCGCTGTTAGCCGGTGGTATTGCGGAAGGCTACCGAAATCCCAGAATCTCGCGTCAGGCGAGCTGTATATGCCACGATGCATGAAGGAAGCAAATCATTTAATCGGAGAATGGAGGTTGTTATTTCGTCTGCTGCGAAGTTTTACCGAGCCACGAATATCACTTGACATGTATTTTATAAATCAATGTCATGAAGCGCCAAGCAACTTTGAAAAACTTCTTCTCACAGAAGCGTCAGAGGTCCAATGAAGATAAATCTTTTGCTGGCTTTCGGTGGTCGTTGTTGTTGTTCTAAAACGTCAGCTTCCAAAAAATATTTTAATTATATCTATATTAAAAGCACACATGCATGTGTGCGCTCGCTCGTACGTCGTAATCAGTCTATTAGATCTACATGTACTATGAGATATCTATAATATGGCTAGTTTAACAGTACACTTGAATCCAGTATTAACCTGGAGATTCCTGAGTGATCTATTTTTAGCCTAACTTACATTGTAATGTTGACACACATTCCGATGGTATCCGTTTTCACTCATTTGCTGGTCTTGGGAATTCCGTTGAGATTGAAGGCATATTATACTGCACGTTTTATATATCCAGCCTATACAACATTGCATCATTTCTTCAGTTCAGTCATTAGTTAAAAAATGTTCTACCTCAAAAAGAAATAAAAAATGACTGGATTTTATGAGAGAAATTACTAAATTTAAACACAACAATGACCCTATTATCTGTTATTACTGAAGAAATCGATAATAAAATTACCGTTGTGTTTTAAATTCAGTAAACTATAACCAGTTGTTTATTTTGCTCGTGTGTGCTTTATTGTTCATTGATTATTATTATGTACTCTCTTCAGATGAGGTACCTTGAAGTTGAATGCCAAATAAATATATCCGTGGAGAATGGCTCTCTAGTTATGCCTGATTTGATTCTTGCATTCTAACAAATCTCTGATCTTGACCTTTCTCACTTCAAATTTGTGTTTCTTATCCAGTTGCCTGTCTTATTTAGGACTACAAACATTTACTTCTCAACTGCTCTGGCAGAGCATCATTCCCTACGCTAATTTTAAAAAAATCGCCTAATGCCGAGAGGGGGGGGGGGTTCCCCGCTCTCTCGGACTCTCCCCCCAACACTTCGTGCTGTACTGCTGGGCTGATCAGTGTCCAGGGTAATAGAAACTGAGGGCGATAATAGTTGCTACGCTAATGACTAACCAGCGGCGACATCTGGAAAAGTAAATATTTCCCACTGTCAGTTAGAGACGCTATATAAGTTCTCTCATGGTAGCACACAGGGCCCCCAAGTCATCTCTCGAGTACACACTTAAATTATCTCAAACCCTATTTCGTAGGTCCAGTGACGTTAGTCACACTGCCATGTATATCTTCTCTCACAAATAACCAGATAAGCAACATCTAAGCATCTTACTCAACCCTACCTGGCCTGGAGGCACTTACATTTTCTAGTAAAGCTTGACCCAAAGATATAGTGTGGCAAATGTCAGGACTCTAGCCATAAGGATAGCGAAAATGTATAGGGGCACTTTCCGCTCGCCCCAGGCTGCGGTACACAAATCGCCCAGGCCAGACAGGGTTAAACAACCCAACTCGTTAATTTCATAGTGCGATTATTTTCAAAATGGACAGAACAATTGATAGTAAAGCACGTGTACGCTTTATTTCGGTTTATGACAATGGCAAATGGCATATGGCAAATGGCATGTGACAAACGGCACGTGGCAGCCCAAGCATCTATTTTGTAAAATAAAAAGAATCAAAAGATGCGTATCGTTCGGTTATAAAAACTTCGCGGTGTACATTATATTTTCCTTTGTAGCTGCGTATAATTCAACGCATTTACGAACGAAACGCATAGCGAAACCCCGATCATTCAACATTGTCGATACGAAGCAAACAAAAGTGAAGATCTGCCGGCTCCGACGCATTCTTATCTCTTACTTGCCATGACAAAAAGTGAATGATATCAAATCAGTATTATTTTCGGCTACGATAGCATATGGCTACTTCTGTATAGAAGATAAAGTGTTCAATTCTACTAGCATGACATTACCTTGGACTTACTTACCCCTGGTATAATATATAACTTTCCATATCTTATCAGGCGATACACAGTTTTTTTCGAACTAGTTGTACCTCAGCATCAATATTGTTGTAGTGTATTATTACCAGTATGATGGTGAACGACTTCCGGAATAGGATGTCCACGGCGGCACTGTTTTGATAGGTGTCATAATTTTGCCTGACTCATCCTTGTAATTACCCACATACTAAACAAAAGAGTTACACTTTAGAACACGAAAACGTGTTATATTCTAACACTATTTAACAATCTTTTGGCGTTCCCAAATTAATAAGAAAAGTATTGTTCAAAATCTGTCCATTTAGTCGTATTCTAAACTTGAACACTGGTGTGCGAATCTTAATGACCCAAATTCAGAACACTCGGGTTGGAGTATAGAACATCAAAAGGTGTTCCATCGTAACAGTGTTTACAACAATCCTTTGGTGTTATTGAATAAATAAGAACAGCAGTATTCAAAAAAACAAAATTCTTTCATTTATTCGTGTTCTAAATGTGCACGCTGGTATTCACATTATAATAACACTAAACACCACAACACATATGTTGAATACGTATATTCAATAAGAAATTTATTTAGAGAACAGTAGTGTTAGAATTGGGAGCGTCAGTGTACAAGTTAATAACACCAAAAGGACGCATCAGGCGTCCGACAGTTGTGGTGTCTATATGGCACTGACCTAAATGGTTTGATTTTGCTCTAGATTTGCTTACATTGAAACAAGGTACTCGATACTTTGTCAGATATCAGGTATATGAATAATATTTTGTTCAGGGAATATCGTGTATGCTTCAATCGCTATTTTTCTTCAGTTTTCTCGATTGAAAAACGATCACTCGTAATATCGAGGCAAACAGGAGAAAAACACTGATGTACTCTTCTCAGAAAAACAAACATTCTCTCGTCTTATGTCTTGTTAATCGTTTACCCGCTCACGGTCCGTTCTTGATCGTGGGTCGCCGATCGCGAGAGGATTTTTTTTTCAAGGGGCGGGTGCATCGTGAGATGGAGTGGTAAATGCCAAAGAGGCCGTGTTGTCGTCGTACACTGCTAGATCAGCGAACTGGGAACTACATTTAGAATTAGTTGTGGAGTTGTCTATGCAAAAACTATAGTATTATACTGTACTGTATAAATACTTCATATAACCGGTTAACATACATCGAAATATCTAAATATATATGAATAAACGTTACAAAGCGTGCTCAAGGTGACGTCTGCGCTGCGATACTGTGGCAAATCCTTCTGATCAAATAAGTGTACAGGCCTATTCTAGAGCTGTTTGTAATAATCGTGTTACATGAGAATGGGCTGATGTATAGTCAATCCCTTCACACTTCAGATAATTTCCTCACATATTGATGTTATTTGGGATAGAAAATACAGGATGGTAGCCAAAGGTTTCTCTCTTTTGGTCAGAACTGCATTTTAGTTAATCAATGACTGCATTAGCAGAATTATTATTGTATAAATCTGAAGCGAAAACTATTTTGCATATAAATATGTGTATATTATTATACTAAAACATATATTAGGAAAGGATTTCAGTTCCTGCTTTGATACAGTCAATCACCTAAAACTTCAAACTATTGAGATATAAGATTGAAAAATCAGGAACATTCCCTCGCGCGCTGATAAAACGCGAAATCGCGAGAAAATTTGACGAAGTGAACGATTCTTGAACGATTATTGAAAACGGTTTCCGAAGCTGCTGTTATGACCCAAACTGGCAATGTACATATGATAGTTTCTAGGAAGTCTGCCCTTCACAAAAAATCATGCAACTTGTCCCGATTATGGTAAATTGTATCACGTCTGGTAAGATTCGTCAACGCTTATTATTGAATATGAAAAAACATGCTCATTTTGCTTATTGAGATTGCTTTTCACTTGCAACAAACTGAAATTAGACCATTGATTTCTTGTATATAGATAAAATGGTGTCATATAACCATTAAACATTGAAACAAGTTATTTTTCTAAGAATACCACTTGACAATTCAGAGATTATATACCGTTCACGTGGAATAGAAGATAACTACAACTTGGGGAAAACCTCACTTTCGGGGAGCACTGGACGCTTTTTTTCGCAGAATAACATATCATAGAACGGAATATCTGGATGGTATCGTCTTCAAAGTCTGAAATTTTGAACCATGTACATGTTCAAAGTTTTGTGTAGGTGCACACGCCCATGCACGAGCACACCAAGAACAAGGTAGTTTAATTATAAACATCTGCCAAGGAAGGTAGCATGTACAGCATGTGTTCAAGTTGACAGGAACGTATTGGCCAAGTGTAAACGCCCATGCACAACTTTACGAACTGATTGTATTCACTTGTTTCCTGAAAGGGCCTAGACCAGAATTAAACACGTCTTTATGTTTTACATATGTTTTCGCTGTATTTGAAGCCGGCCTCGTTGGAGAGGGTAGTGGAGGCAGGCGTGAAAAAATATATATTTGACATCGCAGTATGATCACAGCCTGTTCATTTCTCCCTTGTTCCTTATATCAGGGGAAGTGATCACGTCCAGTCGATCGAGACGGTTTTCGGTGATACGAGTTCTCGTCTCGAATGCTATGGTCTTTCGATAACAAAAACTCTTGTCTCAAATGGTCTCCTTTAGTAACACCCGTTCTCCTTAATTAGATCTTTCGGATTCTCCTAATTTCTTCTCGAGAATACAAAACAAGTTCTTAAAACCGAGAAGTTTCATATCCGTCTCAACGACTTAGACCTTTCAATCCTGGTAAAACGGAGAAGCCACGATAAGGAATGGACAGACAAAGACTGATTACACCCTCATACTACACATTCCTCCACACATTCATCTTACGTGCGCCAACTTCGCTGGAACAAGACAGCAAGTAAAGTTCTACCGTGCCCAAAACAGCCATATCACAGAGAAATTGATCCTATATGAATATTATTAAAGAGTATTTACCTAGATATTTTTCTCCCGGTGGCTTCAACTAATAAACAAAAACTGATTCCCTATGAGTACGGCGGAAACCTGGAAATTCTTCAAACGTTTCACTCGCACTCCGATCTTACCCAAGATTTGAAGAGAAGAGACTATACTTGGAGATTGCATCTTCATCGTCTCCATTCCGTGGAACAATGATCCTACACCTTACAATATATGTTTATACCGTGGAACGACTAAAGCATGGCCTCCGAAAACACCAGTTAATATATCAACGTGAGAATGATAGTGTAGATATTAGGTGTACTGCCGTGACAGGCCCAAAAGATTGTGGGTCAAATTCCCTGTTTAAAACTCACGTATTTGTATCGACCAAATATTCGCTCAATTGATCCAATCATTCGGATAGTGTACTGAGATTCCTTATTTAGAAACCATTGCTTTCCCAAACTATTTGAAAGATGTCTCGCACAATTTCCACAAAGAGAACCAACCGTAGGGCATGTACACACAGGTGATTGTCATGATCAGATGGTTGCCATAGAGGAAAGTAACCAAATTACGCCAGCAACCGACTTATGATACCGCTTTGACCATTGGTGAAATAAAAACGCTTCATACAGAAAGTTCTTCTTTGCAAATCTCTTCAACCGCTCCGAATCAAAATAAAACCATTATACAGGTTCAATTAGATGGATTTCTCTCCCGAATAAACGAGGAAAATGGTTAAATGTTAACATCCTAATTATGGCGGAAATTAGATAAACTCTCACATGTTCATCTGGTTTATCTTTCATGAAATATTATCGCCATCTCATATAAAGGGCTTTTGTAATTGTGATTCTTTCCAAAAGACCGGGCAAACAGGATTTCATACTTGACATACTCAGGAGGAATATGATGCCTTACGTACTTTTGATCCTATGTATCATTGTGTTAGCGAGAAACGCTATCAATATATCATCTCACTTTCGGAAAGGTTGATAATTCAGTAGTACTCAAATTCGAATTTGCGTTACGTCTTTGCACTTCAAGTAAGCTTTTATAGAACAGCTTCTCAATGCTTTAATCGCCATTCAAATGTTTAACGACTCTACACAATGGTGCGGGCATACAGGTCGGCACAGGCTGGTCCCTGGGCTACTCCTGGCTTTCACAATGCGCAAAATTGCTAATTATTCCAAAATTCTCCGTTTCCTTGCATAAGAACAGAGGTAGCGGATCTCCGGTCTAGCTCACAAAACGACCTGATCCACGTCGCTCGCATGCGTTACTGCCGAGCGGCCGAGAAAGTTTCAAATTGACTCTTCCTCGAAGATTATGAATATATATGAAGAAAATCGAGAATGTGTCCTACTCCAGAAAAGCAGTCCACACTGTTCATCGTTGGATCATTCGAGCTTTAGCAAACGACGACGTGTTTAAAGTGAGATCAAAGGTTCACTAAAGCCAAAAATCTTATTCCCGTTTACATGGCAGGAAATTGGCTGCGTTCAAGTTGGTCGAGCTCTATGAGCGGAATACAAACACGTGTGGGCGAGTCGCAAGAACATTCGTCTTGATGCCAGTATTTACCCGTCTGGCTGGCGATCCTTTTGAGCAGCATACTAACAATTTGTCCAATATAAATACATATTATCCACACCCATTTGTCCTACATGTAGCCGTGACCCCCCGCCCAGCCACATCGATGGTTTGACAATTTATATTCAGCTCTCAACTGAACTGTACAGGGGCGATTCTCCAAAATCCAGAATAATAGGGAGGTGTTAACCCTGCTGAAGAAAAATACTTTCGCTAAGACCGAAATTACTGGAATGTCTAAGGGAGACAACTCTACCTTATATATCACCATCTATATAATATCCACATCCATATAATATCTATATAATATATATGGTCCATCTATATAACATACACAATTATACAATACCCACATCTGTAAAATGCTCACAAATATGTCATTTCCACATATCTGCATTCGAATGCACATAATGTAATAGACCAAAAAAAATGGTAAATAACTCTACTAAAGGAAATGTCAATGCGTATGTGTAGCTATATGATATACTCTCCTGTAATAAGAAGCAGACACATGTACATGTGCATGGATGTCCGCGGACATCGACAATGTACATGGATGTCCGCGGACATGGACAATGTACATGTACACGGACGGTGTTCTTGAACCTGTATCTGCCCCTACTTCATCATGTTCATCATGTACCTGCTCATATACATAGACATATCGTTTAGCAGAGCTATCTCCCTTCTAAAGCCCCAGTCACACTGTCAAGATTTGGGTAGGCGAATCACCGCGAACTGGAAAATCGTGTTCATTCTTGGCAATTCGTACTGGCATCTTGCCGGGTTCGTCGCAGATCGTGACCGTTCTTGCCTATTCTCGGAGAGAGTACGAAAGTTTTGAAATGTTCAAAACATTCGCCGACCAAGTACGATTAAATGGTATACGTATGGCATTCTTGGCGCCATCCTACAGCGTTCTCGCATGCATTCTCCTCCTATCGTGTATATTCGTGGGTAGTCGTAGTAGTTCTTTCGATCACAAATTAGCAAGAATGCCGTACGCATTATACGATGATTGTTGTACGCATTCTACGCTTCTTGTACGATCATACTACGATACTGAGAAGAATTCAACACGATGTGTGGAGACAGTACTACGAATACCCACGACAGTACTACGAATAACCGCGACAGTATACGAATACCCACGCAGGCGCTACGTTTCATGAAGAATAGGCTACGCTTCCTCGCGAATCTCGTACGATTTCATAGGATTGCTCCACGATCTCTCGCGAAGACCATCGTATGTTGTACATTTCATAGAAGACGGATCATATATATATAGGTTTGCGTGGCCTCCTGGGGTGTCGTGTCACAGAGTAACAGGTTCGTACTGCATTCGTACTCACATCGTACTCCATACGTGCTTATTCTAACCAGATTATCGAGCATTCGTAGTGGGTTCACGGGCTGCCGTGTTGATGCGTAGGGCGTTCTTCATTGAATCGTACTGCATGCGTACTCATTCTTGATTATTCTTGTTAAATGCTCATGGCTGTCGTACAAGGAACCTACGGCGTGCGTAAGGGATTCGTAGGACAGTTTCAAAGAGGCCCTCTACAGGCGAATTGACACGAATCGACAAGATTAAAATATTCGTGGTCATTTGCCGGCATTCTCCACCCAATTCTTGACAGTGTGACTGGGGCTTAATGTATATTTTATAGATATGAACATTATATAGTTATGCACATTATATAGATTTGGATATATATATATATATGTGGATATTATATATAGATGTATATATAATATAGATGGGCCTTAAGTGGTATAATGATCTTGTATACATATTCTTATGTAGCGTAAAATTATCACCCTTCAGTGTTCCAGGTAATCCGGCCTTAGTAGAGTTGTTTCGCTGCAGAATTAGCCGCCACTCAAAGAAAATGTTATCCTCTGTCTTCCCACTTCCCTTATATGTGTTGTAATTCATGATGTCATTGTGATACTTAATTAATAGTCCTGGTGTTCAATACTTGAATAAGGTAGCTTGAACAAATACATTCATGATACGTAATTTAATCTTGTAGTGGAAGTCAAATCCTTTTTCTAGAGAAGAACAGATCTAAATGAGGATATAAAACGATACCTTGAAGTTTGTGTGTTTGGGAAATGTACTAAATTAACATGTGTGTACATACGTTGGGTAGGTATTATGGAAAAGTTTACGCATAATATAGCTATATTGCGCATGCGCGTTTTAGTTTTCAAAAACAAATTTGAGATATCCCCTCATACTTACCCTTCGAATATCATTCATATGAATGCATGTTTATATACTTCTGCGCTGATATGATGATTGGATTGAAATGGTTATGACAATTCCTCTCTCTCTATGAATTGATCTCTTTCCCTTTGCTTAAACTGCAAGAGTCCACAGACTTCCCCCGCAAACAATGGACACCGGTTAAACTCGAGGTGTCACTTGATCCGACATTATCGACGATTTTTTTCTACAAATTATATCTATGTCATCAAACATGGCGGTCGTATATACGATTCTGATTGGTCGAGCCCTTAAGCCCTTAATAATCACTCTTCGCCACTTTGACCGGCTTAAAACGATACGATAAACAACAAATTCGAAAAATCGACTGGAAAATACATTTCGAAAAGATTATCTCAATGTGGCGCCATTCGAATAGCCAAGCAGATTGCGTCACATTTTGTGGTAGCCCTTGACCTAGGTATAGAGTGATGTATTGTGAAAAGTTTAAGCCCTTTGCCCAAAGAAGTAACGAAAATATTTAGAAGAAATCAGGCGAATTATGAATATTTATCAAACCTTTAAGATAAATGAAGCCTGAATGTTATCGCTGAGAAGCTACATCAGTTTTCAACTCGGGTTTATTAAAACAGGCTACTGGAACTTGTCTACTAATCCTGATAAGCATCATGTCTACTCATGACGTAGGTAATGAGGGTGTTCCATTCTCGGAGCCAATAACAGCATTACCATTTTTTAATGCAGATCTTCCTGAACCTGATAGTCTGCCGACTAGTACAAATACCAGTGTTGATCTCTCATTCCTCAACAATAAATGTTAAATAAATCCGATTGCACTGAATGATATTGATCATAGCAAAACTCAAACGGACGACAATGAATATGAAATTTCACACTGGAGGAGTATTGATATCCATCAATCCAATTACTTCACAGAGACATCATTTTTAGAAGAACCTTACGTTCAAACCCCTCCTGGCAATGAATCTCTTTCGATTTTACATATGAATGCCAGCAGTCTCAAAAAACACTTGTCGGAAATTACAGGATTTATCTATAATTTGAAGCACAGCTTCTCTGTTCTAGGTTTTTCTGAGAGCTGGTTAGATCCCTCGACTGAAAAGTTATTTGAGATTCCTGGATACACATCATTTCCATCACCGAGAAGTAAGAGAAATGGTGGGGGTCTTGTCCTATATGTTAAGGATTCTATTAAATCATGTAAAATACGGAATGACTTACCATTTCTTTACAATGATGGCGAATTTGAAACATTATACCTAGAACTGATCTTCAACGATATCAAATACTTAATGGGTATATTCTACCGACCCCCTGGTAAAAATGTTAATGCGTTCAACAATCATCTATCTTCTTTGCTTAAAACACCTGACATAGAACGGAATAAATGTATTCTTATGGTCGATTTCAATATCGACTCATTCAAAAGTGATATCTATAGCCCATCGAAAGATTTTCTTGAAATCATGAAATCGCAGTATTTTTTCCCACAGATTACAATTCGCATACAGCAACGCTCATAGATAACATTTTTTCTAAATTTTCATGAAGATAATCTTCTATCAGGAATATTTTTAACAGACATAAATGATCACTTTCTGATTTTTCATTTACTACAGTCCACGCAGGAATATAATCCCCCGCGTTCTAACATAACCTATCGTCGAGTTAGCCCAGAAAAAAAGGAAGAATTTGCTCTGAGAACGAAAGATATAAATTGGGATACTGTAGTTCGTGAAGAAGATGACTGTAGTGTTGCGTTAGACATTTTTCTGGCCGAATTTAACTTAGTGTATAATGATTGCTTTCCAGTGAATACAATCCGGGCATCTTCTAAGCGTATTATTGAACCATGGATAACCCATGGAATACTTTTATATCCAATTATTTTTAGGATGTCACTTCCTCAGTAAAGCACAAATACTAGTGCTGGATGGGTCAGTCCCGTGCCAGACTCGAACCCGTGTCCTCAGAGTTTGGCATCAAATCGCCAGCAGTAAATGCAAGCGGCCAAGACCACTCGGCCACCTCGGCTTCCACAAAAGAGGAAGTTCGGAGATCGGAGTCTAGATTACGTACATTTACTACCCCTCTGATAGACATATAATGGCACAGCTCCTAAAGCCGATATTATATATATACTAATGCCATTTAGAAAGTAGATAACATTTTTGTGGAAGCTGAGGTGGCCGAGTGATCTAGGCCGCTTGCATTTACTGCTGGCGATTTGGTGCCAAACTCTGAGGACGCGGGTTCGAGTCTCGCACGGCACTGACCCATCCAGCACTAGTATTTGTGCTTTACTGAGAAAGTGACATCCTAAAAATAATTGGATATAACTGTTATCTACTTTCTAAATGGCATTAGTATATACATGGAATACTTACCTCTATCCATGAAAAAAAATCGCTTATATCGACGGTATCTTTGCTGTCGGGATGACAATGCACATACAGATTATAGAGCTTACAGGAACAAATTAAGTCATACTATTCGGCTTTCAAAAAAGAACTACTTCGAAAACAAATTCAACCAGTGCAATCAGGACATAAAAGGAGCTTGAAAACTATTAAACCAGTTGATGAATCGGAAGAAAAACGTGTCTCTGCCTAAAACCTTTTTTAATTAATGGTGAAGAGGAAACCGACAGTCTTACAATTGCTAATAAACTTAACGAATATCTTAGCTCACTAGCGTCAAATTTAGACTAAAAAATTCCTCCGGTTCCAAAAACGTTTGGTGAATTCCTTGGCCCTGTACCCCCTGAAAGTTTAGAATTTTCTTCAACAACTCCAAATGATATTTAGAATGTTATTGTGTGCTTGAAATCGGCTGCACCGGGGTTGGATACTATTTCTATGTCCATTGTAAAACTTGTAGCTTCTTCTGTTTCTGTTCCTCTTGCTCATATCATAAACCTGTCTTTCAAACTTGGAATGGTACCTGATTGTCTGTAATATGCAAAGGTTACACCAATCTTTAAATGTGGCGAGTCCATGTTATATGAGAATTATAGGCCAATATCAGTTCTGCCGTGCTTTAGCAAGATCCTGGAAAAAATTGCAATAAACATGAGGCTCACTTTGCTGGAAAAGAATGACACCATCTCGGAGAATCAATCTGGATTTAGGTCTAATCACTCCACCTCACAGCCTGCGATATCTCTCTACGATGACTTGGTGGCTTCAAAAGAATAAAAAAATTACACCATAGCTATATCATGATATCTTAATCTCCAAACTATATCACTACGGTTTCCGCGGGTCACCCAATAACTGGTTCAGAAGCTACCTGTCTGATAGGACACAGTCTGTTTCGTATAATAATATAATGTCTTCTCTTATCGATATCACATGCGGTGTACCACAAGGATCTATTCTTGGACCGCTTTATTTTTACCTCCGTCGATCAGACGGAGGTCTAGGAATGCAACGTGAAATCTCCCGCCAAATAATTGTCATATGGGGAACCCACGATTCATGTGATTTCCAATAGGGTTTACTGTGGTTCCCGGCGAAATTTTGACTTCCTGTTTGGACACAATTGAAATAATGGGGTTCCCCATTGCAATGTATTGCAGTGGGCCTTGCTTCTGTAGTCGGGTTCCACCTCTCATCCACCGGGAGATTTAACATGGCGGCCCTCCAGCTTGTAGAGATGGACAATGCGATTTTTTGCCGTTTTCCGGGTAAGTTTATCGTCGCCATTTGATGTCATTACAACTCAATGATTCATAGTACACCACCCGTCATATATATATATCGTAAAGTATTTGTCGGCTGATGACTTATGTCGAAGCCAACCAAATAGTCGAAGTTGTTGTTGTTGCATATCAAACTGGCTGACTGACTGGAAGACAACAGCACAATCGACGATGCCCTGATTTTTCTGATACTTGTTTTCTTTCAGTTGATGATATCCACAAGCCTGGTTGTTTAAAAACAACTATTCCAAATTTTGCTGATAAATTATATTATCGGGGGGGGGGTATTTATCTTGGCATTTGGCAGTTCAATATGGTTTGATTTTGCAGAGGCACCAAATTGATCCACCTGCGTGAGTCTGTAAACTTATTTAATAAAGCTGATAAATAATATACATATACTTTTCTTTTCATTTATCCTAACCGTTTAGTGACATCCACATTGTGTGCTGTGACACTTGTTGATGAAGAATAATTTGCTTGTTAAAACCTGATAATATTCTGAAAACTTGTTCTGCTGAAACAAAGGAGTGTCTACATTCCACATGTAAGCCTACATTATTGAGTTTTTTGACCGATAGCATGGATGGAACCTTTCCCAATTTTTCTTTTTTTTTTTAGTTTTAGTTTTAAGCCCTGGACATACCACTGGGCATTTATTTGCCATATGATCACATTTCACATGCTTTGTTCAGCCCCGTGATCTGCAACCAAACAGACAGTATCACTAGATGAAATAAGGAGATCATGATATACATTTCATGTTTTACCGATGCCAAATGACTTGAACAGAAGACAATTAGACAAAAAGAAAATCAATAAATATATCAATAAATAATATATTACACAGAAAATTTTCTTGTCTTTGCAATGGGGACATCAGACACACTGACAACACAGACCATTCATTCAAATTTCGCCTTCCATTGGGGAGGCAGAAATATTCCTCAAACACAGTATACATATTCTCTTTTGTGATCTAATTTTCGTTTGTCAAAATATTACTCCATAGAGAAGTTACTCATATAAACAATCCTGTTCTAGATTATGATATACAGGAGTATTATCATGCTCATGCCACTAACATGAACTCCAATCCAACCAGTGGTCAAGATCCATCATCGTTCTTCAGAATTCATATTATTGATCACTCATAGATTGGATTAAGTTCTCATAGTACTCAGTTCTCATTTCATATTTTTGCAAATTCTTGTAACATGGCCAGGTTCCAGTTCTATTAAGTACACGTATGAAAGGTGCGAACTGGTATGATGGAGTTCATCTTGTTGTGTATGACGAAAGAATGAAATATAATGAAGGCCATAAACATTTTCAATGAAGTGAGTTTTGATATTAAATATGTATACAATTGATTTCAACTTGCAGGTCATGGATTCAGCACTTCTGATATCAGATGCAACAGGACTGTTACACAATGGATGTACTGGATGAAATGGAAAAACCAAAACAGACTATTGATTGGTTCAGCTGTGTCAGAAAGGTGTGGAATGACAGAGGTGGTGAAAATCAGAGCCAGTGATTGGCCACAACTCCCCCCCCCCCCCACACACACATTGGATATCAGCTGATTCCTCAGGAAATAAACATTACGCATGTAATGACCACCGGCAGAGTGATACATGTGTCAATCGGTCAGACATTTTCAAGGATGCCCAGTTCTAACTTAAAACAACCATGCCGGACTTCATTCCTTCTCTCAGAATAATTGGATCTAACTTTTACTAAACCTGCAGCTCCCAATAGCTCCTGGATCTAGACCACATCAATGAAGGGATCTAGTTTATCGGTGCTTTGGCAAAAATATCATGTAGAATGGGATTGTGTGGATAATATCAGATTCATGAAAGTTGAAGTCCTGCAGCATGCTCCACAAATATCATCAAGGTCATAAAACTTTCTGGTCTGCACCAGTGTGGATCTATACTTGTTTTTTTTTTACAAAATTATCTCCCTTGACCAAGTGAGGACTTGAATGTGTCTGAAATGATTTAGCTTCTAGAAGCAAAGACTTCATTTCCTGAGTAGAGGTAAAAACTTCAAGAGGTCAAATTTCAATTCCACTTCTGGTATATGTACATGTATAAAATACATACAGAATGAACTGCATACAGAATAACACAAGGAACAGGTATATGTATCTCATTACATTCTTAACCAAAGATCAATACCTGGGTGATATTACAACAATACCATGGTGTTATATATTGTTATGATTGGCTTAACTTTAGCTGCTGAAGATATTTCTAATTTGAGGGTAATGGGCAATCATACTAAATTTATTTTCATAACTTCATTTATTTTCACAAAGCAACATAATCGAGATTAGCAAGTGAAGTTTTACAACATAATATAATACGCATCATGGGTCTCCTTCAGTTTAGTGTAGACATATATACCCTTGAATATCTGTTACCATGATTCAGTCATAATATTGTCTGTATTATATTGATGTCGACAAGAAATATACATAATTATTTGATAGTATTATTAATTCTATGTTGTTTATGATGAACTTTTTATTCGCTGGAATCTAGCCATTTGTTCCATATGGGCAATATTCTCATCAGCCATCACCATTCAATATGAATGTGATACATGTACAAGTCCATGGTAATTGATACATTATGGTGAAGGTGACCTGTAACACCAGCATACAAAATTATTCCGAGCTCATTGAAACATCATCACATGATGCTGAGACATCAGAACGGAGTGTCGGTAAAATCAGATGTGTTTTGTAGAGGATTCTGTCAATGAAGATGCTATACTGTACACATACAAAATATGAAGTGTTGATGTGTAGGGCCTATAGCATAAAATCACAAGCAAGTTGGTAAAACTAGGCACACAGGGTCTCATTTCTGCCGCTAACGTGTTGATTTGGGTGGGGCCGTCCTCTCAGGGGGAGATGTGGGTGGGAAGGGGCCTAATGTCTCAAGCAGTATTCCAGGTTTTCCATCAATATACTCTATTCCATACCCCAATATTTCAAGCACGTGAAATCAAGGAAAAATTATTTGCGGGCAATGTGACTTCCACATCCCTAGTTGGACATGCTAGTGGGGAACCCTCAATCTCAGGTTACGGTAATTCCCCTAATAATTCGATCACTGGAAGTGCAGCAAAAATGGCTTATATATGGAAATATTCTTCATGGCACCAGCTACTAAATGTCACTTTTTGACAGTTTGTGACTTTTCTTCAATTTGAAAGGGGAATGGGAATGCTACTTTCTCTCAGTGTTTGAATAATAGAGTTGAAAAGTGAACTTCCTGTGATTGAATCATTAGGGGAATTACCGTAATTACCATTGGTGAAGTTAACGCCCAACAAATGCAAAATTTAGCTTGGCATCCGGCCCTATTTTATTCAGTGATGTATTCCCCTACTGACCCTGTTGCCTCGACGGAGGTCTTTGCGCTCATCCAGCGCGTGTTGTTATATATAAATGATATTAATAACGTAACAGATTATCTCAAACTGATTCTTTTTGCTGATGACACGAATGCAGTTTGTTCTTCCAAAGACTTGGCTGTTGCTGCCCGAATTACGTCCGACGAACTGCAAAAACTTCATACGTGGTTTTGTGCAAATCGCTTATCTTTAAATGTCAAAAAAACTAAATATATGATAGTTAGCCCAAGTAAAATACAACGTTTGGGAAACGTACCAAAACTAGAAATAGCCGGCCAAGAAATTGAAGAGGTTAGTAACTTTAAATTCCTTGGCATCATCTTTAATAATAAACTAAGTTGGACAACTCATATAGATTATATCTGCAAAAAAATCTCAAGAAATACAGGAGTTATTAATCATATAAAAAACTCTAACAAGAAAACACTTTATATTATGTATTATTCTATGATATATCCCTATTTGTCTTATTGTAACATTCTTTGGGGCAATTCTTACACTACTCATCTTAACCCGTTAATTGTACTACAGAAACGCGCAATAAGAGTTCTCACTTCTCGCTGTGGATAATCGCTATATGAATTTGAAGGAAACTACAGATAACCCTACAGGCACATCGTATTTAGACCTATATCTCTATAAAAATGAAGCGGGCCTTTTCTCTCTTCGACTGTATGACAAAAGAGATGATTACAATTTCGACATCGTAAACTATCCCTTTTTGGACAGTAATATTCCAGTGGGACCTGCATATGGCGTATACATATCACGCCTAGTAGCATTTGCTAGATCCTGTGTTAAATGTGACGATTTTAATCAACGTCACAAAACATTGTTGCAGAAACTTATAAAACAGGGCTACACCACCAAGCGCCTCCACTCAAAGTTTCTCAAATTTGGCGATACATATCGCATGCTGATAGCAAAATACGAGCGTAGCGTGCAAGATCTATGGCGTTACGTTTCGTAACTTGTGTCTAATTCCGCTTAACCCGGGGCTAGGGGCCGTATGAACCCATGTACTTCAAGATCCTCATGGTACTCATATGAACAGTCACAATCAAAGCGTGACTGAGATACATCATTCTTTAGATGACGACTTTACAACGAATATTATGGATTACGAATACTGATCAACGATACGGATTTGGTGTTTTTGGACCATCATGATGTCTTGCCGGCATCATTGAAAACTGTTGACCGCTTCTCTCTTGCAGGAAACTAGCCTATGTTTATGTATACAATGATTGCCTTTTTGAATTTGGTGCTAATACTGTTATATGGAATATGGCATAGGTCTTTGGATTATGGACGCGGATATTCTCTAATGGACGACGGCTGAATTATGAATGACGGACCAGACGCTTGTAATTCATCCAATGAACGTGACCATACGCAACCTCTCTTTTCGAAATTAAAAATCCTGCCTCTAACTAAACGTAACCTATATGTTTCCCTAAGTTTTGTACATACTTTTATGTATCACCCTGAAATTATACCGAAACGCCTTAAAAATTATTTTACAAGACTTTCTGCAGTACATCGATATCAAACAAGGAACCAGCAAATTAACATCTATACAGGCCCTTCTATAAGTCAAATTTTTCTTTCCATACCTTGAGAGTAGCAGGACCACGGGAATGGAACAAACTTCCCTCTCCGCTCAGATCTATATTCTCATCCTCGCTATTTAAATCTAAGCTCAAGTCTTATCTCATGGAAATGTGGCCTGTTTTCCCCCTTATAGTATCACGTGCTATGCATTAACTTGCCCTGTTTCTTCTTCTTTTCTATATTTGTATGTGTTAAAAGCTTTCACCTACCGTATCTGTACCATCGTTTTTGTAAGTGGTACGGGATATAACAAGCCTCCAGGGATTTTATTCCCGCCAAAGTTTTCTGAAATCATGTCTTTGTATTGTTAGTATTTAATTATTGGTGAATAAATATCTATCTAAGCCCTTTACCCAATGAAGTAACGAAAATATTTAGAAGGAATCAGGCGAATTATGAATATTTATCAAACCTTTAAGTTAAATGAAGCCTGAATGTTATCGCTGAGAAGCTACATCAGTTTTCAACTCATTATTCAGAAGTTAGCGTATTTTGATAGCTATAGGATCTGTATAATAGCCACAAAAGATTTAAAACTGTGTTGTTTCAATCAACGCTGTACAAATTTTGAGATTTTGAGCATGTTGGCTACATTATATATTTGACAACAAGGCTAAATTAATTATAAAATATTGCAGATCAATAATTTCGATGTTGCTATTTTCAAAATGGCCACAATCTGAAACGTATTGTCGCGAATGTATTATTACCTAAACTAGGTATAATCATTCTTCCGGCTGCTATACCCACATTTTCAGGGTCAAGTCATCATCTGCTGGCACTGTGGACTTCTTAGATTATCGGCCATCTTGGATTTGAAGTTGGCCTCGATCTGAATGTTTTTTTTCTCCAATATTCCCATACCAGTACGCATAGTGAACTTATTACAGTGACTAGTCCATATTGTCAGGGTTAGAACTTCGGATGGTAATACTACAGACGTCTTAGCCACACGTAATAGCCTCTCTCTTACATTCCAAAATGACTGTCATCTGCATGTATTTTTATCCTAATTTTACGAGGTATAAACTTTATTCCAGTTGCTGAACCCACATTTGCGGGGTTTTGGGATGAGATGGTGCCACCATGGCCTCTTAATATCCACCACTGTGAATTGCCTCTAAATGTCCATCATTGTGGATTTCAATATGGCCACCAGACCAAGTTGTTTTCACGGATCACGAGCTAAATGTCAACAGTCTAGTCCCAACAGACCAATATTCCACTTTCTACTTGTGCACATTTGTGGGTGTTTGGACTTTGACTTTAGCAAATAGGCTCAACTGAATATAGGCCGGGGATATCGATGTTGCCATTTTTTGTCATTGAAATTTAGGATCTAGGGTTGAATTTCAAAATGCACACTGTGTTAAAAGTTCCAAGATGACCGTCGTTTAAGTAGGTGATGTTGCGTTGTCCATGTAAATGTGGATGCAGCCATTGAAATAGTGTTCATGAATCGTTTAGGTAATGAGATATTGACGAATAATAATCTTTATTTAAAAACGGACAAACCATCAGAAAACAACGGTTTTCCTGACAGCAGTGGGCTAAAACTGATAATATATATAATACAATAATACAGAACATAAATACAACAAATTTATCTAAAGGAGCAAGTGTATATGCAATTAAATGCCAACTGAATTACCCTGGTTGTCAAGAATGGAACCGAAACGTCCGCAGATTTACACAAGCCTGTGAGCACTTCTTGCTTCTACCGAAAAACTTGAAGATTTTTCTTCCGTCCTTGCTTTTTTATTAATGCTAGATATGAATATCTGCCGAACTAATACTCGAATATGTGCGGAACTTGTCTGTAGTTTCGGGTTTTAGACCGTAAACCGTAAGGGCATCTTTCGCTTATTTAATGACTTTCCCTTTACTTTCAACTTGATACTTGATGATTTATTTGAAATCAAGTATTCACAATTTGACATACATGTATTTTGCTCGATACCGATCTACAAGCTTTATTGTCATATTTGTGCTTTCAACTATACACGTAGAATATATACCTAATATATACTTTTTTCACAATAACAGTGACAATGATAGTGACGATCGAGATTTCATTATTAGATAATGTATTGCATACATACGGGTACCTGCTAACCCTGCTTCCCATCTATCAATGTATATCCCTTTATATATCTATGTGCTCACAGCATATTCTGTAACTAGAATCCAACGTTTGTACCAATTAATCGATGTGGGCCAATACTTAGACTATCCTGTGCTAAGTGGTATGGTGGTCATTAAACGTAGGACAACCGTCGACACTTAATTGCCTTACGCAAACTTTGAAATGTTTATCCACTCATAAAAACGATGGTTTCGAGCCGTCGATCAATGAGAATCGGGATAGACTCTATAAGTGCTCAGCATATATACATATATATGTGTGTGTGTGTCATAGGTCTGCGGTTCAGGGCCATAGACAAATACAGGCACACTGTACTGAAATGGTACAGCATACACAACCATGCTGTCGTCACACAAACACTTCTCTAGTCCGATCAGAAATCTCATTCTAAAAAGCAGCCTCAGCGCATTCATACCTTCCTCCATATATTCATGTCTCAATACTCAATTTCGACAACGTAAACTATCCATTTCTGGAGAGTAATCTTCCTGAGGGACAAACATATGGCGTATACACATTTTGCTTAATAAAATGTCCTAATATTAATTGTGTTTTGCGAATGTAACTGCAAGAGAAAATATCTGTACACAGTATTTGAAAGTTTTAGCTCGATTGCATTACGATTATAGTTATATGAAATTGAAATCCGCGGCATGTGCTGTTTCGTGAAAAAAGGTCTAAATCGAGTCATTTAAACACACATGTAGACATGACGGACCCTTGGACCAAAAAGGCAGGCAGAGTTTATGTGGAAAATACCTGGAGGGCGGTCCTTTTCGTTTCAAGGAGGGAATTGTATGTGGGCGTCTCTTGAGTGACGATCACGGATGCCTGAATTCAAAACAATCATAGAAATAGAAAGAGGGGAAGTCGACCGATCATCTGACGTTCGTATTCGCTCCTCGAGCAGGAAGATATCTTTAAGAGTGTGGTTTTGATATCATCACTAGAATCAATATTTGCATGAAACGGTTGCATTCAATTTCGTACAATATTTAAGGTGGAAATGTTGAGAACTCTTGACCGTTTCGCCATCCATAGAAAAAAACTCAAATCGGAATTGTAGACATAAACACATGTATATGGTAGGATTCTACTGGTGGGCTGTCAGTCTCCGAGGCTCGCCCTCTGTACGTTACAACGTACAGTGTGAAGTGGGAAGAGGTGCCGACATACTGACAGAGCCACATGACTGACAGAAACAAGCCTATGTTTATCTATACTATGATTGTCTTTTTGAATTTGGTGCTAATACTGTTATATGGATATGGAATAGGTATTTGGATTATGAACGCGGATATTCTTCAATGGACGACGGCTGAATTATGAATGACGGACTAGACGCTTGTATTCACAGTATAGTCTTCCGGCTAACCTATTCTAAAGCACATACGAAGAATCTAAGAAATTCGTGATATGTGTTGTATCTCAGGTACGCTTTTATTGTACCTCTTCATGTGGCAAATTGGATGATATGACCACACGGCCCCTAGCACCGGCATAAGCGGTATTGGATACAAATCTAGAGAGCTATAATGGAAATGCTCTGACAACTCGTATGTTGGTAATTGGTGAGCTGTCACTCGACAAACTTATGTAGGTTTGTTGCTTTGATGGACAATTTAAGCCGTATTTCTGGGTATTCTTGCACTTACCAGGTTTACCTCATATTGAGGCGTTTATTCCATCAGACGTCCATGATGCTCATTCCTTAACATCAAATGAGTTGTTTGAGCTGATCTGTCATCACAGCTCCCGAGCTAGCGTATTTAATTCCGCTGAAGTTGTTGCTGGGGGGGGGGGATGGTAGATACTTCATAGTCTCCACATGAACATCTGCAAGAAAAGCGCGGCTGAGATACTAAGGCAACGTCCGGGAATTCACCGTTTTCTTGGGTCTGAATGTTAGGTGCCGAGGAATGCTTTCCCGTAGAGTCACATGGTTTCTTTTTAGTCGCCTGACGTCCATTTTTCCGACCTCTTGCATATCGCTCCAGTTGGTAGAAGCGCGTGGGCCAGTTCAGACATTGTAACTATGGGGACTATATTAAAACGATACAAGCATCGATTCGATATTCAATAATCACCCAGGAACCATTATAGAATTTCCGCGTTCAAGCCTCTTGTAGAGTTTTGTTGCGTCAGTTAATAAAGCTATCCCGGTTTGCGCAATATCGTAACAACACACTATCGATGCAAATGTCCCTTTAGCATTGAAGTTTTAGACGATGGCGGGCTAATTGTTATGCTTAGTTATGGAGATATTTATCATTTGTGAATTATCCAGTTCAAAGTACGTTATTGTTATTAATTGTTATCTCGAGTTGAAAGTATCAAGGAGCCTGGTGATAAATATATCAAAGAGACCCATTGTATTTTGTGTGAATAGCCCTTTGTTTTCTTTGATGATAGTTCTGCCGTGCCAAAGAAAGTGACTATATTGTGAGGCCCGATCAAACCTCAGGAATAGCTACCCAACTGGAACAGACATTCTCTCAAAGTTTCAGAGCGATAGGCTTCTATGCAACTGATGGGTCCCGGGTTTTAAAAGAAATAGTACCCTATCCGTGTGGTTTCCGGGTGTGAAAATGAATAGGACCCAAACGTCGGGATATGGCTGAAATAGTGTTGAAAGCGACATTAAACCATATTCACTCACTCACTCACTGATGTAGATCTTCTAAAGAGTAAGGAGGGTATCACATCCAAAATTCTCAATTTGTTAACCTTATCACTTTGAGGCGGGATTTCCCCACATCGGCGAAACCTTCAAGATGAAGTGTTATGGACATTTTGAAAAATAGCTCACAAAAAGGTTACGCTGAACAAAATATTCTCCCAATTTCCTGAGACTAAATACTCATACCACAACCCCGAAAGGCAATTTTACTGCATCCGTTCCAACAATACGTCCATAGGGCCTACAACAATTGCAGCCGGCATTCTATCGTCGCCTGCTCTGAATGTAACCACAGCGTTGAAAGGAGATAAAGGAGAAAGAAAACACAATTTTGTTACATCTAATTGAAACTTTTACCGACTCATTTTATCCACAAATGAAAAAGTGAACCGGCTACGACAGTACATTCCAGTTAGACAATAACACGGTTATCGGCGTTCAAATGGTCATGTCCATACATATTAACCCTCATATCATGAGGCTTGAGATATTTGGAGCAAATCATACTTCTACTCGTGGGAGAAAATACTTCATATAATTTGTAGCTCATAAATCTCCACGTCTGTCTATGTATTGAAGAATCGTTAATTTGAAACACCAAAGTTGTTTGGGTTCAGTGAGTTGCTGGTGGTCAATGTTTCCCGATGTTATTATCCGCAGTGGCGTTGATCTTTCGAACCCAAAAGATTGACTGCTTGTCTTAAGCGTGAGATATTCCTGAAACTTGATCAGAATCTATATCCTTGGGCTGGAGCAAAGAAAATAATTTCATTAATTTCCTGTTTGAAGTGCTAACGTGGCGTTGACCTTTGACCTATTTGACCTCTGACAATTTCAATACCTCTCGTTGCTGTATTTGTCTCGGTAGAAATGAAGATCTGGTAGAATCCCCAGTTTGTACCGGTAGAGAGTACAATTCCATTTTCTCCTGATATAATCTCAGATCCTGATGTAATCATCTACAGTCAAATTTAAGATTCTCTTTCACCATGAATAGTGCATCCGTTAAACTGCATGACAGGTGATCAATTATCCTAGAATCTGGCATCCTTCATGCTACACGACATCAATGTAATTGTCAATGCGCAGTACATGCATAACCAGGCGTGAAGTCCTGCATGTAACAGGATACACAAAGTTTAAGTTTGGAGGACTTCCAGCTATGCCAGTCCATGGATCCAACGCTGGCTACCGTGTTACATTAATGTGGTGTTACATGAGGGAGGTGACAGAGTACTCGAATTGTGTTATATTTATCCCACCTGCCATCGGATGTACATTGAAGTAGGGGATAGAAGAGAGCTGCAACTTCATCGGCTTTCAGGCTTATTGGTTCAAAAGTAACGAAAACAGAGAGGAAAGGGAGAAGGATGGCTAGGAGAAGGAAAGTGCGCATAGGCTTCCGGCAACTATAACTGGCCTAGTCCAAACATTACCGTTTGGCGAAACGGATTATCAGATCTGTTAGAGATGTCACTGTCAATCCGCTTAAAACTGATTTCTTCTGCATTCACCGTTTACTCGTCACATTTTGACAATATGTGAAACAGATATACAAGATGGGTTTCAGTGTAACCATTTTAGATACGTTGTGTATATGATATAATACAAATGGTTGCTTTGTTTCTGCATCGTTTGCTAGAGATGTGTTAGATATATACTTGTGTACTATTTGTATTTGTGAGCTACGAAATTACGATACGGATCATTATCGGTTTTTAAAATGTATCGGAACCGTCACTCAGGTAGCTGACATAGGGTTGAGTTACACTGAATCCTGGTCTTTTCTCTTCACATCAGGGACCCATGTATATTTATATCACTATTCGTTGTGTGATTTCTGATACGCTTTAAAGGTAATGCTTAAAGGCAGCGTGGCGAACTCGCGTCGAAATGGAAAGATTTGCAAGCTGGTCGGAAATATGATCAAATATTGGGTATTTTCTCTGGCCAGATGTTATAATAAGGGTTATACTCATTTGGGAGGGTTACCTTTGGCAGGGGCCTTTGCTGTGCGGAATTGACCAAAATTCCTACCGGGAGCTTAAGTTTTTTATAATTTGTCCGGATCTTACTTTTAAGTTGAAATACGTATTTCTTGGCTAGACTATTGAACTAAATAGATTACACTGAGTGATAAACCATGTCGTTGGTTTATTATTGCTTGAGTTGCCTCGCCGCATAACATTGGTGCTTGGTATCCGATACATTTTTGGTGCCGTTACCAGGATCTCTTTTGAGCCTGGATGCGATGTGGAACCAGTTGGACTCGGAGAGCAAGGAATATCTGAACAGCCGAACGATAGCTTTTAGCTTAGAAAGATTATGCATAATTTCTGGCAAGGGTCTGGCGATCTGTCCAAAGTCTTTCCTACATTCCTTGTAGTATCCGGCGAAGATCAAAAAGCGCCGAACATCCTCCGATGTGCCAGGAACAGACCATTTCGACGTTTCGGGATCAGCTTTGATCCCAGATGCGGAAATAATGTTCCCCACTTAAGAGACCTTTTCCTTGAAGAGTGAGCATTTCTTCGAAGTAAGCTTCATCCCGCATTCATCTAACCTCCCAAAGACTTTCGCTTTCTGTTCAATATCTTATTCGAAATTCTTGGAGAAGTTGAGCAAGTCGTATAATAAACAACACAGATCTTTATTTTAATGCCATCTAGAGCTGTTTCCATAAAAAAAATGGTACGTTGGTACTCACGAACATTTACTAAACAAAAAAGCCAGTCCCAAGGTATATTCCATGCCACGAAGCTATCACAGGGAAACATATTGTTATCGACTGTATAGATTGTAAGAGATTTTTTATCGAGCAGCTACTTTAGAAGATCTTTTTAGTCGGGTGAAAGAAAACTGTATCTTTATTTGAGAGAAATCGAATTGTTGCAAAAGTTTTAATGTGTGTATGTTTTAATGTGCTGGATTACTAAGTTATTAACTTAAATAATTTGGGTGAAAATCCCGCAAATCGCCAGATCTCACTTTCTGCAGGAAGTCACAGATTTGTTTCAGGTCCGCTTCAGTGAACGAGGTCACCATATTGTAAGAAGGATGTCGCGCCAGAAAAACTACGCGAGACAGATATACTTACTGGAGCCTAAGTTAAGGGGATAATGGATATATTTACCAGCATAAAGACATGAAGGAGAAACATGTGTACTAACCAAAAGAAAGTCCTCGGGAAGTGGGGATAAACTTATCAAACAGAGGACTTGTGGCATGGGGAAACATTTACCGAAAGAAAGGAATTTTTGAAAAGGTGAAATACTGGAATAAAGGGACTTCTGGAATGGAGACATAGATATCTCAAAATCAAGTAAAGACCAAGCATTAGTGGCAAGCTTACGGAACGAGCTTTTGGATTTTGGATTACTAGGGAGAGAAAATTGTAGGGGAATGATGGGAGCGTCCCAGTGGAGATCCGTTGAATGTTGATTAGTTGGTAGAGTTGCTTGGCTATTGGGATATTTCGTTTGAGTATGTCCGTCGTGGTTACACTCGGTAACCTCAGGCATATATAGTAGTAATAATAATGTATGATAATGATAATCTAAAGTAAAGATATTTGAAAAATAATTTGAATAGTTTAGTTTACAAAACTGGAATAAGTAGAATAGAACTTTTGACAACTTCAGTATTGTGAACAGTCATCAGTGAATGTGGTGACGTAATGTAACGCACATCAAATCAGATGTGATATGTTCGTGCATGTCATAGTAAAATAGGTGAAGATGGTATTGACACAGCGTAAAGTAACTGAATGTACACGGGTAGATTATTGTTCAAGTATTCGGTAAAGTGACTAAAAATGTTTGCTAAATCTTTCAAAATTTCAGTTATTTGTGCAACGCAGTATTTGACGTATGAATATAGCATAGAGCAATTCGAGGTAAACTCAACATGAAAAACGAATTGCTGCTAGAGTCAAATATCACATGACACCATATTACGTTTTGAGCGAGCATATGACTTTTTGTAAGACAGAACAAAAAGTGAACAGCCTTCACCAGATGCACTGAAATAATGATTATATTTTATAATATAGATAATACGGATTATTTTCGTTTAATTGGTATCTTGAATATCAGCATCTGTTATCGGTCACCGTCGCAGCCTCTTCTGGTCAACTGCAAGGGCGTAGACAAGTTGTGAAGTTTGGGGGGGCTTAGGGGGAGAGTCTGAGAGGGGGGTATCCCCCCTCGCAGCGTAGAATTTTTTTTGAAAATTGATGGTAAATTGGCGCTAACTGGGAGCATTTGAGCGGTAAAAAATTGTAAAAGTTGAACTTTTTTTTGCGAAAATATCCTATAACAGTGGCGATCACTACGTGATATACAAGGTGAAATGATCATTCAATCCGGAGTTTGCACTATAATTCAAGTTATTTCTTAGACAATACTATGTTGCCTAGATAGCAGGGGCGGTGCATTGATGCGTGGTTGACCGCATGAGTTCTGGTGTTCGTTCTGAAGTTGCCAAACTTATCAAAAATGTAAGCTTAGTGGTCCTTTCTCGGAATAGTAGAGAAAATTATCCATATTCATCAAATTTACACCCGTTAAATAGTGACTTTGTGTCTGGGTTAGATGTTTTACCTGTATTTCTAGGGTTTCTCCGGGAAAATTATTCGAGAGTTCGTATCTCTCGTCTGTGAATAAATAAGTACTCAACAAATGACTGGGATCTCAATCAAAAAAAACGTTTATGGTGAAAAAGTTCTGAAAAAATCTTTTTAGCCAACGTGTTGACCTTTTTCGTCCTAATGGGCGATATGTGATTGAATTGGAACACATTATTCGTTTCTCGAAGAAAATCACACGGGGTCTTTGAGTCCGATATCGCCAAACTTTTGCGTTGTTCTCTCACCGATTGCAATTAGTCTAGCCCTTCTGGTAAGCATTGTTGATGATAATTTTACTTCCCCTGTAATATGCAACAATTGATAAAGATATTACAAGCGTCTAGTCCGTCATTCATAATCCAGCAGCTAAACATTTACTTCTCTGCTATGTTTGCTTTCTGTTTCATTCTTTCTTTCTTTCCTTTTTTCTCTCTTTTTTTCTTTTTCTCCTGTTCTTTTTTTTTTGCCGGATGTCAATATTTGGGGGGGCTGAAGCCCCCCCAAGCCCCCCCTTGTCTACGCCCTTGAACTGGTACTTCCCTGCTGGTATTCAGTGAGTGTTCCTTCGACCTATATTCACATAGCTGGACTGTATAGCAAAGTCCAAACCTTCGTTGTTTCAATGTATGTATGGTGGAATGCTCAAGTTCTTCAATCCGGGGGAAATGCCAGTACCTCACCGGCGGCTCCTAAATGTTGTAGTCACAAATCCGCAATGGATAAACATTTGCATGTTCTTATTTTTTCTTTTGTTACGGTGTAGCAGAAACCCTGAGTAAATAGGTAAATGAATACAATATTTAATTATCGACAATACTATACAATTGGAGCGATATGCTCCAATAGGGTGGGAAAATTGACGACGTCTGGGGACTAAAATTCAACCATATAACTGAAAGCTGTCCGCGGCACCACACATTCAGACCTGAGAATACGGTGGATTCTCGGACGTAGCCTTAGTATCTCAACCGCGCTTTTATTACAGGTTTTCTTGTGAAGACTATGAAGTATCCACACGGCCGTTAGCACCGGCTTAAGTGGAATTAGAAAACGCTAGCTCGGGAGCTGTGATGGCAGATCAGCTCAAACAAATAACTTACCTGATGTTAATGTATGAGCATCGAGGACGTCAGATGCGTATGACGTTACGCCATACGAGAGCGTGAATATATAACAACGGTGAGCTACTAGCGCTCGTGTAATTAACAATTAAACAAAAGGTAGCACCTTTGAGACTAACTAGTTTATTTCAACATGAGCTTTCGTAGACACAAGCCTACTTCCTCAGATGCAGTAATTAACAATGAAAGCCATACCGCTTAACTTTACAAATGCGCACTAAATGATCTTTGCCAGAGATAACACATTAAAAACTAACTCTATCACAACTAATACATTGTTTATGACACGGCATCGCTGTTGTGGCCAGTCGATAGCACAATTAAAAAAACAGAAATATGACACTTTGAAGTCTGCGGATAACGGCTTCTAATACGAGCGAGATATTTAATAAACCATTAAGCTTGTATGAAAGTACATCGGATTTTGCATTCGGAAATGCAGAATGTGGCAATAATCAGTCTAAGTAATACTCAGCAGTCAAACCTGAGAAGTGCTGACCACGCTGAAAATTCGTCCAATTCCAGGTCACACGCATCCAAAACTACATACGGGCAATGCCATTATAGTGATGTCCGTGGACTGCACATACAGTTTTCTATCCATATACATGAAATTCCTGCTTCCAGTTAGAAAATATTACCTTTCTTGACGGTCAAATCTTCATGACCATACACATTATCCCTTCATTAACCATCAAGGGTGCTCCAAATTTACGATATATAATTATTTTTAAATACATAGATATAGGCGCGCGCGCACTGTTAAAAAGATTTGGTCGATTTGACTAACTTCCATGGTTCAGACGCGACAGTCCATACATTTTACGGTCAAATCGCTGTTTCTTCTGACCACACTTGATATGGTCTGTCGCGTCTGTACCATATCGTTCTAACAGTGGGTATGTTCACTCTATCTGGCGTGGGCTTTTAGGGTCTGTCCAGGCCTGGAGAGTCAAAATGGATCCCCTAAATATTTTTCTTACTCTTTGAGCTAGGGAGTTGAAACTTACCACACTATACCCTTAGGCCAAGCTCTACAAGAAAATGTGAAAAAATTCAAGATCACAATGACGTCATCTTCAAAACAGGAATTTCTTCGTCGTTTTTTCGAATTTTCTATTCATGTGTTTTCTTTGCAAAACCTGTATGATAAATTAGTAAATAATAGTCTGATGGGAAATAAAATAGATTTTGCCGAATATTCCTCGAAGAAAAGCCGGAATGTTGAAGAAAAAAGACGAAAACATCACTTTTCTTCTGATACCCCACATAGCCGCCATCTTGAATTTACCAATGATCCTCTGCTCGGGGGATTAAGCAAATAGGCTCAAAATGACAGCAATATGTTAATCTAAAAAGCCGCGGAGGGTCAGATTTATCTTTTTTCTTGTCGTGCCGCGGAGATAAGGGTGAACGTTTGGTAAGATTAAAGAATGACCTGTACATGTCATTCGACCAATATATAAGTTTATCATTTTGATGGGAAATTCAAGCCGTACGACGTAGGGCATTACAGTTTAGTTTTCTCGATATTCTTGCTTTGACCAGTATATTCTCCGTTAAATGTCTATTTGTAGCTGTACAAAACCCTGCGATAACACTGTGTGTGATTGGGCGTTGTCAGATTTTCTACTGTGTTTGACCAGCAGGCATACAGACGTGAAGCTCGAAAGAAAATGATATATAATTAACAAACCGTGTCTATTGGAATCATTTTCCATTCTAACTGAAATTGACATCTATAAATATCACCACATCCCCGAGGTGGACGTCGGCACGGGGGACGAATAAAAGGTATTTGTGTGGATTTAATAGACTGAGAAACGTCATAACGTATTTCTGATAGCTGTGTGTGGTTCCATTAACCATGGCTACTTGAACTAGGTTTGCTTAAGGCAGTAATCAAGCATTTTGAAAATTTTCCCAAGAAGCTGACAGATATGAAAAAATAATATATTTCATCTCGCTCATTGTTCAAATCATGTTCAAGATGTTTTATATTAAGATGGCTTTGTTATAGTGCTTCATCCCACGGATACAATTTTATTGGGATGTATTCTCACGTCGGAGAGGAGGACATGTACAAGCTATGACAGAGTTGTGAACCAGGTTACACGAATGCGTACTGGTAAACAAATCGATAAACTAGACAATGGCCAGTTTACATGTACGTCAGCGGTGAAAACGTAAACCACAGTGCTTGAAGGAAAACAATAAAATAATGGTTTGATTTGCTCACCATGGAGTCTAGATAAACTAATAAACGGAACAAAATGATCTGGATCTAATAGCATATCAAACAGAATCGGTAATCGAAAGTCATTCTCATATATATATATAATATAATCGTGGCAGCTGTGATGTGGCACAAAATGCGGGCTATTCGTTAACCAAAGCATCGTGCCAATGTGTCAACCCCCTGAAGAGCAATCTCTATCAGAGCGTGACAGACATACAATAGGCTCTAGAAGGCGATTGTGTTCAAAAGAATACTGGTAAGTGATAGGGATTTCACGATAAGTGCATATTTATGTATAATATTCCTTGACAAGCACAAAACTGTCATAGGAATATAATGAAATAGAAAGTGAAGAAGGTTATTTGTTATTTTTCTTAGACTACTTCTCCACACTTAGACTACTTCTCCACACTTAGACTACTTCTCCACACTTAGACTACTTCTCCACATCACATTATCTTGATGGGTGAATCTAATACTAGGTCCCTCGGCATAATCAAGGTATAATGGGGAACATGTTAATCTTGTTCAAACTGTAGGTGTTAACAAACGGAATAAAGTTTTTACTTGAAACTTTGTCTTCATTCCCAAAGTTGATGAGCGGTTGCTTTCCTAATCTCTTTATCGATAAGGCCTTCCAAAAAGCCTCTTTCCCGTAAAGTTGATTTCAGGTCATGTCGCCAGAAGTACCTCAAATTTTACATCGAGAATATCTAGAAATGGTATATCGCTGTCACGCTGTCATTGTGTTCCGATATGTGCGGATGTGAAGAATTACAACTTCATGTACCAACAAGACAATTCTGGTCCAGATTCGGTTTTCTGACTCTCTATTTGATTCACAGATGTTCAAATGTCAACGATTAAAGTGTGGTGCATGTATTATATTTAAGATTAACATGTCACAGACAGCATATTAGTAATGCGAAACATGGTTTTCTGCCGGTTCTGCCATATTAGATATTGTGTTTTACGCTTAACCCCTTCGTTTAAGGTCTTTCCTTGTTACAAGTTCATGAAGCTTTTAAACAATATCATATTGCTCGAAAAAAGATGTGCCTTTCTCGATGTTAGCGAAAGGCCTTAAGACTGCACATTGTATATAAATCAGCCAGTATTATTAATTGTGTAGGTATTATTCCAACTTTTCTAGGTGGTGACAAAAGGAATCTAGTTTTTACTTGCAACATTCTGGGAAGGATATTTTAATTAATAAAACGTATGAGCGATGTCTTTCCTAATACCTTTATCTAGACGGCCTTGATAGCCTCTTTCCCACAAAGCTGATTTGAATTAAATAAGTCGCTTGTATCGGACCACAATATCTATAAAAAAAAATAGCTAGTGCGGATGGAATATTCCCTGGTATTTCCATGGTGATTAGAACTGAAGTGGGATGTGCTTTAGAATAGGTTAACCAGAAGACTATTCTGTGAAGTCATGTGACGCAGTCAGTATGTCGGCACCTCTTCCCACTTCCCTTATATGTGTTGTAATTCTATATATCTCAGCACTGATAGAGGTTCCAGCTTTGCTAAAGAGAATATATCTTAAGATGGTATCTCGCTGTATTTGTTCCGTACTGTACGATATGTTTGGAAGCAAAGAATGTAGAAGTGCATGGAAAGACTCGACAATATTTTTCAGAATGAGTTTTATACTATCTAAAATAAATTATTCTGAGAATCGCCCAAGAAGGGAAGTTGAACGAACCAGTAGTGAATATAGCTCCTAATCCCAAATCACCTTTGTACAGGCTGTGAATATCGAAAATGGTCATTGTGGTGTCAATGTTGACTTCAGTGGGCAAATGCTTCAAACAATCTAAATCATCCATTTCATAAAACGTGTTTGCGACAATTTCTTGGACGATATCACTTAAATGGTTAATCCTTTGTGTAGGGGCCGAGGAACCCGCAATATTGGTCTAAAATTGGTACCAGGTGTCTCCAAAGCACAATGTTTTCCGAGGTTTGGTCTTGGAAAAAATCGTTCATTTCTACTGACTTGTGAATTTTAGGGAGACCATAAAGATGCTAGTTTTTTACTCGAATTTGTTGTTTAGAAATTTCTCGTGTCAGAATAAGTTTACTGAGTTCTATTATAATTTGATTGTCTTGTTTCAATTTCTATTTAAGTGTCTTTTAAATATCGTCCAACATTTCCAGAATCTTGTTCACGTAACACTCCCTATCCATTACAAATACGGCTTTACCTGGAGCATCCTCTTTAATTATAGTGTTCGAACTGGCCAAACGTTCTTTAATAGCAGACTCTTGTTTACAAGATGTATTTGAAGGACCATGAGATGATGGGATCAGGTATATATTATTTAGCGAACATACAGTGAAAATAGTGTCTTTTGGTCAACGTCTTTCGTTTATATTATGCAAGATGGCTGGTAAAATATCAAATCTGGCGCTTTTGATGTTATATTTCCTGTATTTATTTCATAACAGATTTTAGATCAAGGTTTGTCACAGTATCGTATATGTCTCGTATCCTATTTTGAGGTAATTAGCGCTCATTATGATTACTGGAATATATAAATCAAGCTTTGCTTTCCAATTGAAAAAAACTGTGGCGCAATAAACTGTGATTCAAAAATCCAGGTTGGTTCATCTCAGTTCAATGTTGGTTCATCTCATATGCACCATATATGTACGCAAAAAAAAATCTGCCTGTATATAAATTCCAATGTGGCTTGCGACGCTGGTCCGATCTAACGTTGTAGAACTCCTGAAACATGCATTGCATCATGTAATATCACCAGGCAAAATCATTATGCATGCTCAATTCCAAAGAGATCCATAGATCTATTATCGAGGCCGACCGGTTCAGAGCGTTTATGTATAGCAGATTCGTTCCTTTCAGTTATTCCAGTCAAAGACAATGGTTTGAAAGAAAATGGTTTGTACAACACCGCCCAGGGCACAGTGACTTGAGTAGCAGGGGGTGTCTTCGTCGATGTTGTTGTTGTTGTGATTATATATATAATTTTTTTTGCAAGAATATATTTATTTCCCACCTTTCCATACACCACAATGACAGTAGATGTCATAAAAATGCTTTATATACGCCCTAAATCGATCTACATACCCCTCCTCTACTAGATCTCCATCTCTAATAACAAGTGTGGTTACTTCTATGTTAAAGAATTCGCCACGAATCCCGGTACACAATACATTCTCCACGATATGGCTGGTTTCCAGTAACTGATAAAAAGACTTCCGAAGACTTTTGAAATCGAGGCCGAAAAGCTTCGAATGCAGGAGAACTTACCTCATGGAATTCTCCACGCCCGTTTAGTTTTCACCATAGTTCACGTCTGCTCATCCATTTACTGTTGGTTGTCTGCAGACACCCGAATTACCCCCTGTACCGGGATTCGTGGCGAAAGTCGGTATACGGCTTTAACATTAAGTAACCACACTTGTTATTAGAGATGGAGATCTTGAATTGAATTTACCTTGAATCTTCTGGGGTAGGAAGCCTAAATAAGGCTTTTAAAGACCCCTAACTGTGCGGAGGTGGTGGTCTATATACGATTTAAAAGTGTTGATAGTCGTGGCTCTAATAGCTCGCTCCGGTAAACTGTTCCATATGTCCACAACACGCTGGCTGAAGAAATATTTTCTGGTGTCCAACCGAGATCTGCACTTAAACAATTTCAAACTGTGACCTCTAGTTGCAGATGTAGATAATTCGAAGAATGTTGCAATGTCCACACGAATAAATCCCTTAAACATCTTGAATACTTCCAAAAGGTCAGCTCGAATTCGACGTGTTTCCAGCGATGTCAGACGCAGAGCAAGCAGACGATCTTCGTAACTCAATAGCCGTAGTCCCGGAACCATTCTTGTAAACCGATGTTGCACTTTCTCAAGCAAAACAATATCACCTTTTAGGTGCGGAGACCAAGCAGGAGTAAGCATAATCTAAATGTGGGCGTACTAGGGACTTGTATAGGGGTAACAAAATTTCCTTGGACTTGCAGGTAAATGATCTATTGATCATTCCAAGAACACGATTCGCCTTTTTCACTTTTTCAGCTATGTGAGCTTTAGGTTTGAGCGACTTATGGATCATGACCCCCAAATCTCTCTCCAACTCCACAGTCTCCAAGTTAGTATTGTTCATGGTGTATGAATGATTTGGATTGTTGAACCCCACGTGCATTACTTTGCATTTACCTACGTTAAATAACATTAGCCACTCGTTGGGCCAACCCACTAATGTTTCCAGGTCAGTTTGTAGCCTCTCAGCATCTTCTTGGGTTCCAACTTTATTTAACAGTTTGGTATCATCCGCAAATTTGAGAACTTTACTGTGTACATCCTCGTCAATATCGTTGATATATATCAAGAACAATGTGGGCCCCAACACAGACCCCTGAGGAACTCCACTCAAAACATTACTCCAGCTTGATGCATTTCCGTTCAGTATGACACGCTGCTCTCTATTTTTTAGCCAGGCCTGTATCCATTTTGATACCTTACCGCTGATACCATGAGCTTCGAGCTTCTTAATCAACCGGTCATGTGGTACCTTGTCAAATGCCTTGGCGAAGTCCAAATACACAATATCCACTGGATGGCCTTCGTCAACCGCTTCTGTCACATATTCTAGAAAAGACAACAAGTTACTCAGACAAGATTTACCACTGGTGAAGCCATGTTGTGAGTCGTTTACAATGTCAAATTTGTCCAAATGTCCGATAATAGCATCTCTGATGACCTTCTCAAATAATTTGCACACTTGTGACGTTAGGCTAACTGGGCGGTAATTTTCACATGCACTTTTCCGTCCCTTTTTGAATAGCGGTGTGACATTTCCTCGCCTCCAATCCAAGGGAACACACTCTTCATCGACAGACTTCCTAAAAATTTCACACAACGGATCCACTATCTCATCCCGTATTTCTCTAAGGTATCGGGGCAAGAAGTTATCAACACCAGCAGCCTTATCCGGCCTCAGCTTTTCAAGCATGCTCAAAACATTATCACGTGAAATATTTACATCCCTCAGTATGTCTGTGTCGTTCCCATGATACATCTGTTTCGGCTCGGGCAAGTAATCTGTTGATTCCTCAGTGAATAGTCATGATAGAGGTTCCAGCTTTGCTAAAGAGAATATATCTTAAGATGGTATCTCGCTGTATTTGTTCCGTACTGTACGATATGTTTGGAAGCAAAGAATGTAGAAGTGCATGGAAAGACTCGACAATATTTTTCAGAATGAGTTTTATACTATCTAAAATAAATTATTCTGAGAATCGCCCAAGAAGGGAAGTTGAACGAACCAGTAGTGAATATAGCTCCTAATCCCAAATCACCTTTGTACAGGCTGTGAATATCGAAAATGGTCATTGTGGTGTCAATGTTGACTTCAGTGGGCAAATGCTTCAAACAATCTAAATCATCCATTTCATAAAACGTGTTTGCGACAATTTCTTGGACGATATCACTTAAATGGTTAATCCTTTGTGTAGGGGCCGAGGAACCCGCAATATTGGTCTAAAATTGGTACCAGGGGTCTCCAAAGCACAATGTTTTCCGAGGTTTGGTCTTGGAAAAAATCGTTCATTTCTACTGACTTGTGAATTTTAGGGAGACCATAAAGATGCTAGTTTTTTACTCGAATTTGTTGTTTAGAAATTTCTCGTGTCAGAATAAGTTTACTGAGTTCTATTATAATTTGATTGTCTTGTTTCAATTTCTATTTAAGTGTCTTTTAAATATCGTCCAACATTTCCAGAATCTTGTTCACGTAACACTCCCTATCCATTACAAATACGGCTTTACCTGGAGCATCCTCTTTAATTATAGTGTTCGAACTGGCCAAACGTTCTTTAATAGCAGACTCTTGTTTACAAGATGTATTTGAAGGACCATGAGATGATGGGATCAGGTATATATTATTTAGCGAACATACAGTGAAAATAGTGTCTTTTGGTCAACGTCTTTCGTTTATATTATGCAAGATGGCTGGTAAAATATCAAATCTGGCGCTTTTGATGTTATATTTCCTGTATTTATTTCATAACAGATTTTAGATCAAGGTTTGTCACAGTATCGTATATGTCTCGTATCCTATTTTGAGGTAATTAGCGCTCATTATGATTACTGGAATATATAAATCAAGCTTTGCTTTCCAATTGAAAAAAACTGTGGCGCAATAAACTGTGATTCAAAAATCCAGGTTGGTTCATCTCAGTTCAATGTTGGTTCATCTCATATGCACCATATATGTACGCAAAAAAAAATCTGCCTGTATATAAATTCCAATGTGGCTTGCGACGCTGGTCCGATCTAACGTTGTAGAACTCCTGAAACATGCATTGCATCATGTAATATCACCAGGCAAAATCATTATGCATGCTCAATTCCAAAGAGATCCATAGATCTATTATCGAGGCCGACCGGTTCAGAGCGTTTATGTATAGCAGATTCGTTCCTTTCAGTTATTCCAGTCAAAGACAATGGTTTGAAAGAAAATGGTTTGTACAACACCGCCCAGGGCACAGTGACTTGAGTAGCAGGGGGTGTCTTCGTCGATGTTGTTGTTGTTGTGATTATATATATAATTTTTTTTGCAAGAATATATTTATTTCCCACCTTTTCATACACCACAATGACAGTAGATGTCATAAAAATGCTTTATATACGCCCTAAATCGATCTACATACCCCTCCTCTACTAGATCTCCATCTCTAATAACAAGTGTGGTTACTTCTATGTTAAAGAATTCGCCACGAATCCCGGTACACAATACATTCTCCACGATATGGCTGGTTTCCAGTAACTGATAAAAGACTTCCGAAGACTTTTGAAATCGAGGCCGAAAAGCTTCGAATGCAGGAGAACTTACCTTATGGAATTCTCCACGCCCGTTTAGTTTTCACCATAGTTCACGTCTGCTCATCCATTTACTGTTGGTTGTCTGCAGACACCCGAATTACCCCCTGTACCGGGATTCGTGGCGAAAGTCGGTATACGGCTTTAACATTAAGTAACCACACTTGTTATTAGAGATGGAGATCTTGAATTGAATTTACCTTGAATCTTCTGGGGTAGGAAGCCTAAATAAGGCTTTTAAAGACCCCTAACTGTGCGGAGGTGGTGGTCTATATACGATTTAAAAGTGTTGATAGTCGTGGCTCTAATAGCTCGCTCCGGTAAACTGTTCCATATGTCCACAACACGCTGGCTGAAGAAATATTTTCTGGTGTCCAACCGAGATCTGCACTTAAACAATTTCAAACTGTGACCTCTAGTTGCAGATGTAGATAATTCGAAGAATGTTGCAATGTCCACACGAATAAATCCCTTAAACATCTTGAATACTTCCAAAAGGTCAGCTCGAATTCGACGTGTTTCCAGCGATGTCAGACGCAGAGCAAGCAGACGATCTTCGTAACTCAATAGCCGTAGTCCCGGAACCATTCTTGTAAACCGATGTTGCACTTTCTCAAGCAAGACAATATCACCTTTTAGGTGCGGAGACCAAGCAGGAGAAGCATAATCTAAATGTGGGCGTACTAGGGACTTGTATAGGGGTAACAAAATTTCCTTGGACTTGCAGGTAAATGATCTATTGATCATTCCAAGAACACGATTCGCCTTTTTCACTTTTTCAGCTATGTGAGCTTTAGGTTTGAGCGACTTATGGATCATGACCCCCAAATCTCTCTCCAACTCCACAGTCTCCAAGTTAGAATTGTTCATGGTGTATGAATGATTTGGATTGTTGAACCCCACGTGCATTACTTTGCACTTACCTACGTTAAATAACATTAGCCACTCGTTGGACCAACCCACTAATGTTTCCAGGTCAGTTTGTAGCCTCTCAGCATCTTCTTGGGTTCCAACTTTATTTAACAGTTTGGTATCATCCGCAAATTTGAGAACTTTACTGTGTACATCCTCGTCAATATCGTTGATATATATCAAGAACAATGTGGGCCCCAACACAGACCCCTGAGGAACTCCACTCAAAACATTACTCCAGCTTGATGCATTTCCGTTCAGTATGACACGCTGCTCTCTATTTTTTAGCCAGGCCTGTATCCATTTTGATACCTTACCGCTGATACCATGAGCTTCGAGCTTCTTAATCAACCTGTCATGTGGTACCTTGTCAAATGCCTTGGCGAAGTCCAAATACACAATATCCACTGGATGGCCTTCGTCAACCGCTTCTGTCACATATTCTAGAAAAGACAACAAGTTACTCAGACAAGATTTACCACTGGTGAAGCCATGTCCAAATGTCCGATAATAGCATCTCTGATGACCTTCTCAAATAATTTGCACACTTGTGACGTTAGGCTAACTGGGCGGTAATTTTCACATGCACTTTTCCGTCCCTTTTTGAATAGCGGTGTGACATTTCCTCGCCTCCAATCCAAGGGAACACACTCTTCATCGACAGACTTCCTAAAAATTTCACACAACGGATCCACTATCTCATCCCGTATTTCTCTAAGGTATCGGGGCAAGAAGTTATCAACACCAGCAGCCTTATCCGGCCTCAGCTTTTCAAGCATGCTCAAAACATTATCACGTGAAATATTTACATCCCTCAGTATGTCTGTGTCGTTCCCATGATACATCTGTTTCGGCTCGGGCAAGTAATCTGTTGATTCCTCAGTGAATAGTCATTTAGCATGTTGGCTTGTTGTAAGTCATTAGTAACAAGATTTCCCTTACTATCCTCCAATGGTCCAACTTTGTCCTTAGTTTTACATTTGGATCGAACGTACGAATAAAATGACTTTGAATCTTGGCGAATGTTCTCTGCCAACTTCTTCTCAAATTTCCGCTTTGATCGTTTCACCTCCCTGGTTGCTTGATTCAGTGCTCTCTTGTACAGATCATAATTATGTTGATTCTTGTTTTTCTTATATCTCCTCCACATTTCACACTTCTTGTGCCTAGCTTTGAACGCCTGTCTGTCCATCCATTTAGGTTTTCTGGTCTTGTACCCACCACGCCTAACTGGCACATACAGATCAATAGAACTTTCTATGCGTGATCTAAATAATTCCCACATCTCTTCTGTCGATTTGTCACTAAAATCATCGTCCCAGTTAAAACTGGCAAGGTAAGTCTTAATTGCTCTGTAATCTGCCTTGTTGTAGTCATGTGACACACCCTTTTTAGCATTAATCTCCACAGAACATATCAAATCGTAGGTAACAATGTTGTGGTCACTGTTCCCAAATCTCTCTAGGACCTCCAAGTTATTTACCATATCTGGCTCTGTTGTAAGCACTAGGTCCAGTAAAGAATCCAGTCTGGTGGGCTCACTAACATGTTGTGTAAGGAAATTGTCTTGAACCATATCCAATAACTCCATACCCTCAGTGTCCGTTTCAAGAGTGTCCCAATCAATTGCACGTCTATTAAAATCTCCCATTATAACAGCTAGGCCATGGACTCCCCTCTGAATGACATCATACAATTTCCTGCTTTCCTCCCTAGAATTGCTTGTACTGTCATAGCACACTCCCACAACTAATCTCTCGTTACTCTCAGTTTGTATTTCACACCACACCGATTCTGTCTCACCATCTGGGTCAAAATTATACATTTCCCGAACTGACAATTCCTCCCTCACATACAATAAGACTCCTCCCCCTCGTAGATCTAGTAGAGGAGGGGTATGTAGATCGATTTAGGGCGTATATAAAGCATTTTTATGACATCTACTGTCATTGTGGTGTATGAAAAGGTGGAAATAAATATATTCTTGCAAAAAAAATTATATATATAATCACAACAACAACAACATCGACGAAGACACCCCCTGCTACTCAAGTCACTGTGGCCCAGGGGCAGATCGCCAAAGCTATTTGCCTGGAAAAGCCTGGCTTAGCTAAGCCTGCATTGCCTATACACGTAGACCAACCACTCCCGTAGCGGAGTTTGACGAGAATGCAAGGCGCCTTAATCCCTAGCCTATGGATCAGCCTGAAGTGATCGCACCCGGGCAATTGTCAAGGGTGACCTATCTATGGTCTCGGCTAACGAGGGAGTTCGATTCAACCTGTTAGATTGTCTGGATAGAGGCGGTGGGAAAGGGGAACCTGTAGACACTATCAAGGCAAGATATAAAGTAATAAAACAACAATATGTATTCTAGGAATAAAAGAATGAAATACAGGCCATCGGTAGCGCATACACATCCTGTAAAGACTATCCCTAGTCTACAAATTAAGATACAAATTATACTATCGATGACCTTCAACCCTAACAGGCCTGGGAATGAGGGGGGGGGGGGGGCGTTGCATCATGACCTCCCTACCAAACTTTCAAAACTCTCGAAAGACAAAACAATGAAAGCTGACACCCTGTGAATTTGTACTTTATCATATTGGGGTCATTTCGAGACTATTTCAATAACCTCGAGCAGGTAAATTCAAAATGTCTTTATCATTTTTCTTCAAATTTTCTGCTTTTCTGTGAGGACAAGTTGCCAAAAACTATTTTATTTTACCCCAAATTATTTTTTTACTATTTACCATGCAGTTTTAACGAAGAAACATCAGAAATAAAAAAAGTCGAAAAAGACCAAAAATTACTTTTTCGAAATTGACGTCACTGTGACGTCTTCATAGCCGTCATCTTGGATTTTCTTTTACATTTTCTGGTAGAGCTTGATCCAAGTTTCATCTCCCTAGCTCAAGGTTAAAAAATTGCTTATGGGGAGCGGGCGAAATTCCCCCAAATTTCCAAAAAAGCCCAGGCCAGATAGGGATAAAGCGAAATACAATATATCTACAGTACTCGATCTAAACGCTTGCGGGCCTGGTCGTGGTCACAGTCTCGGCATGACTGTGTATCGTGAAAGACCGGCGTCTGATGTTTTCCATCGATTTTCTTGGATACTCCTGGCTGTGACGAACTTCTAACCCTCGCCGCATCTTCGTACACGGCCTGGATGTATGTCCGTTAGCTGTGTTAGTCGTCGCTGGAAGTGACTGTATAAACACCGCCACGGGATTTTCCCAACTATGACGTCCCCAAGCTCATGCGTACTCTCAGGAACATCAATACCTCTAGCCGCGTCTCTCTCGGCACCTGAGCTCGTTTCTCGGGTCGTGCGATGGTTCTATCGGGCCTTGCGGCGGATCTGTGACTGATATAATATGTTACCGACCGGGGTGTTGGCATATGATGTGTAGGTCACAAACCACCATTGATTGTTTTGAACCTAAGACTATAATCAGGACTTGACTTCCGGTGAGATTTGATTGGTCATTATACCTGACCAGGCGATAAATGGTTTGTGATACACTAAAAAATATCCAAACAACCTTTTAAAATTTTCATAGGGAAAAACCTGTGAATATTCGCTGTGAATGTGTCCGGCGGAATGACCTAATTTCTGGCAGCTGTAGCTCGAACAAATGGTGGCCAACAACAGAAACTCATTATACACAGGCACAAATCATATGACCCCACCGACAAATATACTGCATATTTCTAAAAACAAGAGCCATAAGTGACCCCTGTGGTTTGTATCCCAGCTACGTTTTTATTGTAGCTGTTCATGTGGACATCTTGCTATATATAGGCATATATAAATAATGCTGATTATTTATATCGCACGCTGGTAGCAAATACGTATATCGTGAAAGCTATTTGGCGTTACGTATCGTGACTTTGTGTCTAAATTCGAAATTGTAAACTTTCCCTCTCTGGACAGTAATATTTCATATGAACCTGCATATGGCGTATGCATATCTCGCCTGGTAGAATTTGCTAGATACTGCGTACAATGGGGCGATTTTAATCAACCTCATAAGATATTATTGAAGAAAACTTTAAAAGAAGACTATGACTCTTAGCCCCATGAGCTGGGGCTTAGGGCCATATGATCCCCAGTAACGTTACGACCTTCAGGGCGTTCACATGAACAGTAAAATTCAAAACGTGACTGAGATACATCATTCAAAACGACCTAAAAAGGATTTGATATTTTGAACTTCACGCTATTTTGCCGGTATCATTGAAAACTGTTGACCGCTTCCCTCTTTCTTATACTGTGACTTTTCCCCCATTTGGCGCTATTATAAGAATTAGATCTCTAGATTGTGAACGAGGAAATTCTTTAATGAAGGACGGCTCAATATTAAATGACGCTATATGTGTAACTATTATTTGAAGGGTCTGTTCAAAGTAACATGCAATGAACGGACGACCTGGGAGACTGGTTCGTCGTTTTCCAAGGCAAGCGGAGTTTATACGGCGAATACGCTAAATGATGGTCTCTTTGATGGCAGTGCGGGGGAGAGATGACTTAAGTCAAAACCAAAACACACACGGATACCGAGATCTAAATCCAAAACATTCCCAGAACGGGGAACGGTCATGTCTTGCGGTCACCTGACGCTTACATTCATTGCGGTCAATCAGAAAGATATCTTTAAAGGCGTGGATTTGATGTCGCCACAGGAATCAATATTTATGATGACGCTTTAATGGAAAGGTTACATTTAATTGCATACACTATAGAGAAGAATGCGTCGATCATTACTCTTTAGCTACGTTAGACCCATATAAGAGATCCAAGTCAATATTTTAGAAGAACATGAGCCATTGCATACATTGTAATTTGGGGGATATATTTATACGAGTCTTTCATACTAGAGCGCAGCCAGAAAAATGGCCCGTCACGTTTTGTTGATGATGAGGTCTGGGCATTGTGTAGATTGAGTGGGCGCATAGGATTTATCGTTGCATTCAACAACTTGCTAAATAAGAAAGGTGTGCGTGCGGGTGACAGAGCGGTCTCATGCCGCCTCTCTTTATGTCACAACCCATTAAAAACAGCCTTATTTAATATGTAGCAAAACGGCTGCGCACATCGCGAGAAACCTATATTTCCTAATATTCGCCGACCACGCCAGGTAGCCTGGCTTTCCCGCTCAAACATATTTAACTTCCAGCATATATTCGCCACCACTTTTTTTTTCGAGATTCGGCTGGCAGAAATTAGGTCATTCCCTCCGACACAGTCAAAGCAAATATGATAGGCTGGCTAGTTTTTTCCTAAAGAAACACAAATATTTGTTTAGATATGTTTTAGTTTTTAATATTTTAGAAACATTTTATAATATATCACAAACTATTTCTCGCCCAGTCAAGTATAATGACGAATCACATTTCACAGGAAGGCAAGTCCTGATGATAATCTTGGACTCTAAAATATCAATGGTGGTTTGTGATCTGCAGTTTCACCTCACCGGTGCACCATACCCGAGTTAGACAGGGCACTTCACGCAATCACATTATCCTGACCCCGTTGTGATGAATAAGAATGCCCTGGTGATTAATGTCCCTCTTTCTATTGCAACCAAGGACGGACTCTTGTTCCCAATGTGGAGAAAAGTGTCTTAGCTGGGTTGGGAGATAGGACCCGGACACTCTTAGCCACCGGCCCACCAACAATTCCGTGATCTATCGTCTTGACCCTACCTGGCCTTGTGGGGGGGGCACTTCCCCTCCCCCTTCTTGGTTTTTGATTCTATCTCCGGAACGACAAATACTTGAGAGCTGACACATCATGATTTTTAGTTTATCATATTGGGGTCATTTTGAACCTGTATGCATACTATTTGCATTTGCAGACACCGACACCGATAAATGGTTTGTGATACACTAAAAAATATCCAAACAACCTTTTACAATTTTCATGGGGAAAAAACTGTGAATACTCGCTGTGAATGTATCCGACGAAATGACCTAATTTTCTGGCAGCCCTAGCTCGAACAAATGGCGGCCAACAGCAGAAACTCATCATACACAGGCACAAATCATATGACCCCACAGACAAATATACTGCATATTTCTAAAAACAAGAGCCACAAGTGACGCCTGTGATTTGTATCCCAGCTACGCTTTTATTGTTGATGTTCATGTGGACATCTTGCTATATATAGGCATATATAAATAATGCTGATTATTTATATCGCACGCTGGTAGCAAATGCGTATAGCGTGAAAGATTTGTGGCGTGATTTTGTGTCTAAATTCGAAATTTCCCTCTCTGGGCAGTAATATTTCATATGGATCTGCATATGGCGTATGCATATCACGCCTGGTAGAATTTGCTAGATACTGCGTACAATGGGGCGATTTTAATCAACGTCATAAGATATTATTGGAGAAAACTTTAAAAGAAGACTATGACCCTTAGCCCCATGCCGTGGTGCTTAGGGCAATATGATCCCCAGTAACGTTACGATCTTCAGGGCGTTCATATGAACAGCAAAATTCAAAGCGTGACAGATACATCATTCAAAACGACCTTTGTGTAAAACGGATTTGATATTTTGAACTTCACGCTATTTTGTCGGTATCATTGAAAACTGTTGCCCTCTTCCCACTTACTATGTTTTCTTATAGTGTGTGTTTTTTCATTTGACGCTGTTATAAGAATTAGATCTCTAGATTATGGACGAGGAAATTCTTTGATGGAGGATGGCTCAATATTAAATGACGCTGTATGTGCCGGTATTATTTGAAGGGTCTGTTCAAAGTAACATGCAATGAACGGACGACCTGGGAGGGAGACTGGTTCGCCGTTTTCCGAGGTAGTTTTTCCGGAGTTTATACGGCGAATACGCTAAATGATGGTCTCTTTGATGGCAATGCGGGGGAGAGATGACTTAAGTCAAAACCAAAACACACACGGATACCGAGATCCAAATCCAAAACATTCCCAGAACGGGAAACGGTCATGTCGTGCGGTCATCTGACGCTTACATTCATTGCGGTCAATCAGAAAGATATCTTTAAAGGCGTGGATTTGATGTCGCCACAGGAATCAATATTTATGATGACGCTTTAATGGAACGGTTAAATTCAATTTCATACACTATATTGAAGAATACGTTGACCATTACTCTTCAGCTACGTTAGACCCATATAAAAGATGCAAATTAATATTTTAGAAGAACATGGGTCACTGCATACATTGTAATTTGGGGGGGTATATGTATACGGGTCTTTCACATTAGAACACAGCCAGAAAAAATAGCCCCGTAACTTTTTGTTGATGGTGAGGTCTGGGCATTGTCTAGAGTGAGTGGGCGAACAGAATTTATCGTTGTATTCGACAACATGCTAAATAACGAAGGTGTGCGTGCAGGTGACAGAGCGGTCTCATGCCGCCTCTTTCTATGTCACAAACCATTCTATATTCCCTACTATTCACCCACCACGCCTGGTAGCCTGGCTTTCTCGCTCAAACGAATAAAATGTCCAGCATATATTGTTTTTTTTTATTCGAGATTCGGCTGGCAGAAATTAGGCCATTCCCTCCGACACAGTCAAAGCAAATATGATAGACGGGCAATCAAACCATTTTTTTTAATAAAATTTTAAAATTTATTTTGATATTTTTTAGTCTTTAATATTATAGAATCATTTTCAGTGGTATGGCGCTATAGAAGCATCATGTTAGGAGGTTGGATTGAGGAATGAAATTCAGTATGGGAACCCCTGGAGTGCTTGTCTTCATCCTTCAGGAACAGTTCCAGGTGTAAATATACAGGCATAGAACTATAAATCATTAACTTACTATCTATGTAATATTTAACGAATCATTAAAGATTTGAACACAATCTTAAATTAACCCAGAATATAAGAAACAATGTAAATTAATCATTATCAAATCAAGACTTTATTTCTGTAACATGTCCACTGACTGATAAGGAATGAAGATGGTCAGATTGATAATCAATACATGTAAGGCTGTGCTGTATACAAACTGCAAATATGACCTTCATTATGTAAGTCTAGTCACCAATATTAATTTGTCAAAATAATGATAACATTTCACTGAATTAACAGATTACAACAAAATTTGTTTCTGTGAAAAGCAATCTTGGTACTTTAGGCAATGAACGAAAGATAGCCTGGCTTTCTCGCTCAAACGAATAAAATGTCCAGCATATATTGTTTTTTTTTATTCGAGATTCGGCTGGCAGAAATTAGGCCATTCCCTCCGACACAGTCAAAGCAAATATGATAGACGGGCAATCAAACCATTTTTTTTAATAAAATTTTAAAATTTATTTTGATATTTTTTAGTCTTTAATATTATAGAATCATTTTATAATATATCACATACCATTTCTCGCCCAGCCAAGTATAATGACAAATCACATTTCACAGGAAGGCAAGTCCTGATTATAATCTTGGACTCTAAAATATCAATGGTGGTTTGTGATCTGCAGCTTCACCTCACCGAAGCACCATGCCCGAGTCACATTATCCTGACTCCGGTTTGATGAATAAGAATGTCCTGGTGACTAGTGCCCCTCTTCATATGCTTTTCTGTTGCAACCAACGACGGACAATTGTCCCCAATGTGGGGAAAAGTGCCTTAGCTGGGTTGGGAGATAAGATCCGGACACTCTTATCCACCGGCCCAACAGCTCCGTGATCTATCGTCTTGACCCTACCTGGCCTTGGGGGAGGGGCACTCCCCCTCCCACCGACCACAGGCCTGGACAGGTCCCAAAAAGCTCAGGCCATTCTGCCATTTGATTCTGCATTCGGTGACTAAACGTCACATCTCGACAATATGGAAAAGCGGGACGAATGTACAAAGCGGGTTTTAACACGAATACATTGTCCTATACCATACGTTCACGATATTAACAATGTTCCGTGAAATGATAACAGACTACGCAATCCGCAGATTATCATACTTACTTCGGTATGCATGTACCTTAGATTGATAATCTGTTGAATAGCTGCCTGTAGTTAGATTTAATGTTCAATCCGAAAATATGACCTGAAAACCGCCCGAGGGTATATGCGTGGAAATTAAACTCCATGGACGTAAACTGCTTCTTAATAAAACAGCGATATGTAAGGTGGGTGTTTACGAGTCCTTGGACAACGTCACATTATCCTGTGACATAAATGATCTCATTATTGTATACGGAGACTTCAATGTAAGAGATCTGAATGGCAACGCAATGAGAATAACGCGTGGTGCTCATTCTACATGACTTTAGGGATTTTTCAGAGCACAATCTCCAACAATATAATCGCCAACCTACACACGAAATCAACCTTCTCAACTAATTCCTCGCAAACTTCAATGTCCATTTACTTCGTTTGTGGGAGAAAGCAGTAAAATCACGTCACGAGGCCCTAGACGCAACTCTTTTTGCTGCAAGCCCAATGCAGCCCAATGGGACGGAAAGGGCTGTTTTTAATTACAAAGAGCTGATGTCGACTATTTGCGTGCTCCACTGTCTTTGTTCCCATGTTCAAGCCTGGAATCAATGGATAGGTGAATGACTGTGTTGACTTTTTACGAGTATCTTTATCATGTCATCGAGGAATGTCCCAAATTCAAGGTTATACATCGACATTTTCTGCCATGGTACCACAATAACTTAGTTTGAGAAAAAGGAGAAGGCGCGTAGGAAAGCAAAATCTGAATGTACCCTGATGATATCTTTTGTTTTATTTTTCCGAACTTCGAAAAATGTTTAAAGAGCTACGCCAAATTCATTCCAACAATTCAAAACGATATTCCAAGCAGCAGTGCAAGATACTCTTCCATCCCGAACAGTGCGAAGTTTGGTTACTGGGTGGAGAAAACACTCAAAGACTTTACAAATTCTTTCTTTGACTGTGTAAGCACTTTCATATCCAATAATATTTAGGGTGACACTTTCTTGGTTAAGCACAAATACTAGTGCTGGTTGGGTCAGTCCCGTGCGAGACTCGAACCCGCACCCGCGAATCAGGTGTTGTTTTAATCGAATGTGACGGTTGGTTGGCCTTCCCTCTTTTTGTAATTTTAAGAAATCTCTTTCCTCTGGTATTTTCCCAGATAGTTTTAAACAATAAAATGTCTTTCCAGTTTTCAAAGATGTTGTGGAGAACTTCCGGTTCATGTCTTTATCGCCTCTCCTGTCTAAATCTTTCGTGGGGGTGATTCATGCACATGTTCTAACCATGTCAACAACAAATTGCACATATTCAGTATGTTATTTTTTAAGGGAAGGTAGACTGCCACTAATCTTGCTAAATATACGGATATGGTTACTATAACTGATAGTGCATATATACACCTGGAAAAAAGTTAAGCACCCCCATGAACATTTACAAAAGTATATGTATTGGTCGATATCAGAGGTGTACACGCACAGTAAGTTTGTAAAACTGCATCCTATCATGTAAGGTCATATTCTGGCTACAAGAAAACACAATAATGACAGTTTTCTTTATCATTTTAATGATAGCACTGGCGTACCAAATAAGTAACTGTTTGAGCTCAAAATAATACCCGTTACAAGTATGGAGCTGGAGAGTCAACCAGGCAACATGGTTTGGATATGAATGGATAAAAAAGTCATTTGTAACAAGGGAAAGTTTTTAAATTCAATATCTGGTGTATCCTCCACGTGCTTGGATAACTGCCTCTGCCCGGCGTCGCATCCCCCAGTCAATCGTCGTATCCGTTGCATAGGAAACTGTCGCCATTCCTGATGCAAAGCTGCTTCCAGCTCACGCAGATTTTGTACTGGAGGTTCACGTGCTTCTATTTGACGCCAAAGAATGTCCCAAATGCGATCCAGAGCACTCAGATCAGGACTCATGGCGGGCCAAGGAAGATGAGTCACTGCATTATTCTGAATGAATGCTGTCACTGCTCGAGAACGGTGCGGTCTAGCGTTGTCATCCATAAACACGGGTCTGGTAGCAAGAGGATGGTTATCAAAATCAGGGGCAACAACTGGGACAAGAACATCCCGGATGTACCGATCGCCATTCAGATTCCCACGTATTGTTACCATGTCAATCTTACAGTCATGAGAGACACAGCCCCACACCATTACTGAACCCCCACAAAAGGCAACTGTCGGTTTGATGTTTCTTGATGTATAGGCTGTATTTGGCTGCCTCCATGAAGAAGGGACATGAACGGTTACATGAAGAAGGAACCGGCTTCCATCCGAACAATGAATTCTTCGCCAACTCCTCAGATTCCAGCGGTGTCGTGCTATACACCAAGCCAAACGTACTCGTTGGTGAAGATCACTCAGGACGTTTGATGACCCTTCTGGACCGATATCTGGCACTTCTCAGGCGATTCATGACTGTTCTCGTGGAGAAACGGCGATTTGGTAACCAGAGGTTCTTCAGAACAGTACTTGTGGCGAATGGATCTCGTCGAATTAGCCTCAGAAGTGCCCTGTCTTGACGTTGTGATGTCATCCGGGGTCGTCCGGAACGTGGACGGTCCTTCACCTCATTGGTTTTCCTGTGTTTCCTCACCAGACGGCTGATAACTGTGTAGTGGATATTGGGTTGACGACCAGTTTCTCTAAAGGACACACCGGTTGAATGCATACCAATAATTTGCCATCTCTGTGCATCTGATATCCTTCTTCGTGCCATGGTGACAGATAATGATTGAATATTGCAACCCATGCACATTAAATACCGAAATATGGGGTGTTCACAAACTGCATTTGGGAAAATTCGTGCGTTCCCTTTTCCACATGCTTCCCATGATATTTTTTCGTGTCACTTTCCATGAAGGACGTTCGCTACCATTTCTTGGATCATCATTATTATCATACCTACACACAGACACAGGCTAACGCTTAGCATCGGTGTGTTATTAGTCATTATATTAGGGGGTGGTTAACTTTTTTCCAGATGTTTTGACACCATCAACCAAAATCTAATCGCAATTAAATCTTCCCCCCCCCCCCCCCGCTTCGTTTGGATATTCGCTACAGTTCCCTTCATTTGGTTCATTGTGTATAACAATATCTCTGATACACGTACGGTCATACATGAATACTCCTACATAAAGCATTAATCTGATGCAATATAATGTAGAAAAGGGATTAGAATTTCACCCGGAATAAAGTATACTGCTCAGGGGTAACGATTTGACGACCAGAACATCATGATATCTTTAATACCGACATCATTACAATCTACTGATCCTTTTTCCAATCATAGTCTGTGTCTTAGTTTATGTCTGCATGAATTCTGGTCGCCTGTATCGGAACTACCGCTTACATGTGCATCACGGTCCAGACAACCTTTATTTAGTTAGACAAATCCAGCAAGTGCTAAGTTGATACATAACATTATCACCTGTGTTTGGAAATTTAGCGTCCTGCAGCCCCGTTGATAAATTCTGTATATCGCGCCCTGACCGGCACTTTCACCACTTGGTCCGCACTTTCACCACTTGACCCGCACTTTCACCACTTGACCCGCACTTATCAAGGAAAATTCAACCAGGCCTGATATACGACATATAATCACATATTATGAAAGCCGTGTGTAAAAATACATCGATTCAAGTACCCATATTCAAGAAATTTAACCGCGATTTCTGAGGAAGACACGGTGAAAATATAACCTTTTATAAGTGCTTGCGGCTGATAAATACATGCGACTTCTTTCGGGCGAACTTTACCTTGGCCGCAACGATGGGAGAGTCGCTCGCTCAACAAGTTTCTTTCGCCCAGAAACATCAATCTGTTTGATAATTTTCCTCTTTCTAATATCCAATACCGTATAGGTGTGCATACAGACGTAATGAAATAGTTTGCAGAGAGGAAAATCGTCGTTTTTGCTGTTTATGTCAAACTTCGCGGATTTTGTTTTATCGCGACAGTTTACTCCAGTGAGTGATCCGCCAGATTTATGAATGGCGCATGAATATACACTATCAAGACAGCGTGTGCTTGGGCAAAATATCGAGACGTTTTACAAACAGCGCGAAGAGAATGTTTGTTTGACAAAGGTGACAAACCAGATTGCTTGTCTATAACCCCCTTCTTTACGACAGCAACACTTTATTTCATTTATTACATATTGCAGAATTGTTTGCCTGTTTTAATTTGATGATGAATATACAAAAATGTATTCCCTGTACATTTTGACTGATAATCAGAGTTGGTTTAACACAAAGCGTCCCATGACATAAAGCGTGACTGACTTGCAAATGCCTTTGCGCTCAGACTACATCGATGTCAGATTTGCATTGGTTTCCTGGATATCTACAATTGGATTTAAACAAACTTTTGACAAAGGCGATTACAACCCGCTGTGCTCATATATCACGTCATTTTGTAACCAATTTAATCATCTATACGCAGGCGACTGACTTTGGAAGTAACCATGTCCATTTAGAATCTACTTTCGGTAGCATTAATTGAGATTATGCATAGACGTCAAATTATTGCGTCAACCAATCAGATAAAGGCTATCGTTACCAGTCACTAGTTCGTCAGTCATGTGATGACTTCCTTGTTCAAAGTTACCGTTCTATACATGCTAGGAAGGTTAAACATATAGTATATTTTTAAAGATGTTATCTAGATTATTGAGAAAGAGAATTAAAGTTTAACGTCGCGTTCATCAATATTTCAGCGATACAGTGACGATCAAACAAAACTCCAAGCATTCCAACAAAAACAAGTCAACATCTCAGTAATCCAGAAAAAACATGCACATACACTAAAACTTATGCAACAAACCGATTCCTTTCAAATAACAGAAATACAGTCTTCTAGATTATTGAATCTCAAATCAATATTCAACAAGAGAACACCGAAGAGGTCACCGACTGCGCAATGCAGACGGTCGATTTCCAAGTCACGGTCTTTATGACGTGGAGCTGTTGACATTTGATTTTGAATGGGTTCGTTCAAATGAAATGCATGCAGTTTATTTGGTTACTCTATCTACATCCCATAAACTTATCTTTCTAACTGTAGCATTCATCCTTCATACCCCTTGCAATATGCACTGTTCCTATCATATTTATTTCCACTTCATGTCATCAGAAGTCCATTGTTATGTACTGTTGAATTCTTCACAATACTTGAGCATGTGGTGTTTTTTGCTGCTGGTACTGATTTTTGTCAAACAGTGCTTATTTTATTCAAACATAAATGTCGTCTATAACAATATAGTCATGATGGACATCGACGTGTGCAGATGGAAATTGAGATATGCACGAAATGCCAAAAGCAAGATAAGACGTAGTTTGCGAACTACGTGTACTGCAATAGATAGAGGAAACCCCCGGAAACGAATGTTCCAGAGGGAGTTGCTGTGATGTACGAATGTTCCCGAGGGCGTTGGTGTGATGAGATCCATAAATATATGACATGTGCATATGTTGTAGAGATATGCGTGCTGCATTAAATGAGCACCGCCATTCTCGCAACATGATCAAGATGATAGGTACGCATGTTGGTACGCATAGGAAGATGCGTAGGTGGGGAGAAATTGTGCTGAATAATTTTCGAATTTATGAATGCGAGTCTTATTATAGGAACGTTTTGAGTTGCCGAAGAATGAAGCCTTTCATCGCATCGATGACCTGACACTAGGCATAGCGATGGCATGGAACATTCTGAAGTCATGGATGGCAAAAACCTGTCAGCCATTTGCTCTCTATCCCCAACCTTATGCACATATCTCTTTTCTTGTTTCTATATTTACCAGACAATAGGGCAGAGAGAAGATATTCAATGCCATCCCATGTGTCCACGTCTTTCACCCCTGATTCAGTTGTCCAGGGATCCTGTGGTTGAAAACGTCAACACTTACATCTGTACATGTATATCCTTTGATATACTCATGATAAAATATTAATTAACAGATAGGGATCAACGGGTAACAGATTGTCAAGCTTATAGGAGTGGCACATTGTATTACCGTCGTTAATCAGCCTCGCACATTAAATTGTGTATTGGTTACATGTTCGAGTGGCTTCAGTTGGAAATTATCATGCTATTTATTTTTTTACTTTCAAATGCATACATATATAGGATTATATCAGCTTCGTCAACTTTCAGTATATTGTTTGAAGCTGTACAATGTTTATCACTTTTTTTTATTTCAAGAAACTAGTTCCGGTCAATGTGCTCATTCAGTACGATTAAGAACATCAGATCCGACGATTTCGTACTGTCGCTGTACTGCTTTGTTCAAAGCAGCTGCCGAGAGATATTCACAATCATAGGTGACGTAAAAGAACATCGATTAAGTTTGAATTTGCGGAAAACATATTTTTGTGGTATACATTTCGGCAGCAGTTTTATATATCTAAATAAAATGATATTTCGGGGTTATTTTTCATTTGGGGTTTTGGGGATTTTGTCTCCGCTAAACGCTACACCTTCGCATTAGGCACATATATCGACAAATTGGAAACATTGACAATGATGTAGGCCCATTGTTGACAGACGAAGAAAGAGCCCTAAAGTGAATGCAAGGAAAGTCGGTACGATGATCTTCTTCTTCAGATTTCTGTCCATTACGGGAATAAAGAGACGGAAGTTTTGTGTGCGTGGATATATTTGTATGCTAAACCAATTGGAGATGATCATATTGTGTTGATGAGAAACAACGGCTTGGTCTGTATATTACCTGGATCTGTCAGTTATCTACAAAAGATCGCGCCAGCTTAATGGTGTTGTCATTGTGATCTTGGAGTCAAATATGCATTAGTCGTTAAAGCTACGGGAGTTTAATTAGCTCGAGGTTCGTTCAAACCATGGCACGATTTACCTCCGAGGAAGCCAAACCTGCAGTGAAAGGGGTGTGAGGCCGGCGAATCTTTGAAGTATTTTATCTGTTACCATGAAAGGCGAGCTTTCATTAATCGGAATCTGTCTAGTCGGACATAACAACGCTCCGCTATGCTATCTTCTCTGCAAGCCGTCCTTCAGCCCAACCCTGAAAATAATATCGTTTAATTTCTTCTCGGCACTCCATACATTTGTCACCGCGGGGCACGATCTCTTATCTCCAATATCCCCGAGAACATGTGGTTTCTTCATTAATGGCACGGGAGCCTAGCACACAGCAACACCGCTGGCAATGTTCAAGGATCGGATAAAGCTGTTGTTTATGGTATTCTTCAAATTCTCCACCATAATTTCCATATGAAATTACGATTGCTTAATCTTTCCGCCAACTATACCAAAGCCTTGATGAGTAGGAAACGATTTCAAAGGCAGACTTTCCAGTAGGGCCTAGCCTAAACAATGGTTGTCATATGAACTGTTTATCGCGATCTGACGTTGATAAAAAAAAAGCTGATTATGTTTCATATTTCACGACAAAGACTTATTCATGTTCTCACTCACGAACACATTCACAAACCTGCTATGGGTGTCCGTCCGTCCATATATTTGTGTGTTTTTATTTTATCTCCATAATCTAACCAACCTGTACACGTTATTGTAACGGTCCTGCTCCAGAGAATGACATAGAAATATTTCGGTCGTCGATCAGAGCATCGAACTCCCATTGGAGGCCACAATAGATTCCCACACTTTAACCCTATAGACCCCTAATAAACCCCTTCTTGTAAGCCTTCCATATACTAGACTAGATCAAGAAAGGGGGTAAACAGTTCCACCATTAATGATACACGATACGTGAGCCTTCGTCTACGGCTACGTACTCCCAAACTGAATTTACTCTTGAAGATTTATTTAACAATCACAAAACGTTTCTCAGAGAAAGAAATATTTCTCTTCCAACCAACCATAACGACATACCAAAAGTATACTGGGCTCCCAAAATGCATAACTCACCACACAGAGATTCATAGCTGGTTCTAGAAGCTGCACCACCGAGCTTCTTTAACGCTGTTGATGAGAGGGCCCTTCAGGAAGAAAAAGCATTTTGGGAATGGTATTGCGCCACTATTTCTAAAAACTCTATGTGGATATTGAAAAAATTGAAAAACTCAGAATGTCTTAAGGAAGAACTTCATGCTAATGGTACCGTACAGACATGTATCCACATGAGATTTCCCGACCCTATGCTACAATCCCTCATCAGGACCTTACCTAATAGGTTTATTAATAGTATCTGTGTTCAAGAAAACTGATCGTTGATATATTAATGTCGGAAGCCATGAAGCATTCTTCAGCTCTACTACATGCAAGAGATATCATTCATGGGGTGTTCCTTTGTTTATAGAATTGCTTGAATTTCTCATTAAAAATATCTATGTGAAATTTGGCAACACAATATATCAACAGCTTATAGGTATTCCAATGGGTACTAATTGTGCACCCCTGTTGGCTGACCTATATCTGTTCTCTTATGAATATGACTATATACAGGCGCTTTCTAGAACCGATCCATGCAAAGCCCGTTCCTTCTCATTCACCTCATAGAGATTAATAATATTGATCAGCTCCACGGATTTGATATTTTCGGAACATCATGATGTCTTGCCTGCATCATTGAAACCTGTTGACCTCTTCTCCTTTGCAGGAGACTAGCCTATTTTTATGTATACTACGGTTGTCTTTTTGAATTTGGTGCTAATACTGTTCTATGGAATATGGAATAGGTTTTTGGATCATGGACGCGAATATTTTTTAATGAACGACAGCTGAATTATGAATGACGGTCCAGACGCTTGTATTTCCATTTACTAAGCCAGATCAAGAATATGGGTAAACAGTTCCACCATTGATGATACTACTTCGTTAAAGGCAGACAGCATTTTATATATTACCGAAAAAGTCATTTTTCGAATCTGGCTGAAGAACATTTTATTCTTTCACTCTCAAAATCATTTCATATGAAAATATGCTCAGTGGCGGGCCATACGCCATACGAAATATTTCTTCATTCTAAAGCCAGTTGAGCACAAAGGCAACACCGATAGAGAAGGTTAGTCATCACAGGGGCAATCCACGGGTGTAATATCTATGGGCCGTCATAGCTCAGTCGGTAGAGCATCGGTGCGTTTAGCCGGTGTCGTGGGTTCGAATCCCGCCGACATTCAATATAATCTTTCTCTCTCAAAAATCATTTCATTTAGTTAAAGAAATCGTTTATTTTGCCACATTCAAGAATCGTACAGAACAACTTAAAATAAACGACAATGAAGAAGAACATAGAAAATGAAATACAAAAAATACAAAGACAATATAGAAGAACGGGTAACGTTTTCGGTTTTCTGGTTACAACTTGCTATAGGTAGAATACATTGTTAGTCCCAACGTAACAATACTCGAGGAAAGTCTTTTAACTTGTATTCAAACTTTTTATCTTCACAATTATCCCGAAATGACTTTTTTTCGGTTTTCGGTAATATATAATATTATATCTGCCTTTTTGCATAAATTAACACATGGCGGCTTTTTGCGCCTTTTAGGCTGATAAATGTACCACTCGATAACTGTAGGAATTGTGTTCTGTTCCAAGCAGCAGCACCCCTTTCCGACAAACGGTGACAAATATTAAACGAGGTAAAAAACCATTCACAAAAGGCTGTTACAACCTGAAAATACCAAAATATATGAGGTAAATCTTCGATAGATTTCTGACAAAAACTGCTTTACCTTTTGTCTGCTACATTATATTGTAAATATGGATGTCTCCAATGTCCAATTAGTATATAAAAATGCGTTTTGAAGAACATCTTCAACTTCAACGGCAACTATATGTATATATATGAACGAAATTGTTTCGGCATATTTATGTAAAGCTGGGCAAACATTTAATAAAAACGACGAAGAGGCAACTTCTCACCTGAACGCCTTTGTGAAATTAGGGTTATGTAATTATTCCCAAAATAATCCCGATGTGATAAGGAAGCCTCTCTAATAATTCTTTCGTTTTTTCCTCGATCGAGAATTTCTTTGGGTTTTCTTGCAAAATCTCGATCTTATCGAAAATTCGCGAGGACGTTAGAATTAAATTTAAAATCAACCCCCTTATTAGAGATCAGGAAGAAGGCCAATAGTTTACCCTCCAATCTCTTGGTATTTCTGACAAGAGGCTTAACAGCTGCCTCTATGGCATAATGTTATTCACTGACAGGAAGGGAGATAATTGAATTTTTATGGGTATCTTTCTACACTTCCTGACTCCATGCGTGACTCGTTTGAAGAGCGGGAAGCTTTTGGAAACGTAAACATCACACGCAACGTGCTAAATCGGCACTAAGTTTAAGGTCCGGTCCTTTTCAGATGGAATAATCGATGAGATGCATCGTTGTGGGAAGATATAAGGACAGCACTATACCAAAGACATCATATTTTCCCATCACCCTTGTTATGTCCCAATGATTAATGGAGATTCTCGGATGTTCATTGTGTTTCTGTATCTGTATAGCCAAGCTTTTATTGCATATATTCATTTGGGAGCATCATTGTGGACCTATTTGAGATCAAGAATGAGTTCTTTGGTACTCAATATCTGCCCCTAATGACGAAGTTGATCTTTAATACTTGGCTATGACGCATAGGGGTGGACTCCACACTTGCCACGGTTTCGCACAAGGTGGTCCCTCCCTAATTTCATAATGAGGAAGGTCGCCTGTTTTTGGAAGCATGATAATTCTTCTTTCCTTTCTACTAACATATCTGTAGTATCACCCTGCTGGACGTAGCCATTTCTCCGAACGAGGATATAACAATTGCTTGCTGATCGCACCTTCGCGCCACTACAGAGTTAATCGTGTCTGGAATTGAATATCTGGCAGGCCAAAATCCTCACTTTTTCGGGGAGCGAAAATGATGATTCCTTTATGGCGATAAAGCTTTACCAAAAAGAAACGAGTAGGTCGACCCCCCTGTTTTTTCTCCATTTTAAAATGCCCGTTGGACGGGAAACACTCTAACATGCATGAAAACAAAATCATTTCGTACGTTTTCTCTGGGATGTGGGTCGATTTTGACACATTTTCATTCATTTTATGGAGTTTTTCAGAAAAGTTGAAGAAGGTTTAAGGAGGATTGCACGTCTTTCCTTTTCAATTTCAATAGCTCACTTGTCTCCTGAAATAATGGCATGGGTGTGCCCATTCAGAAGATATATACTTTTACAGGGGTTTTCTTACAGATTTTACATCTATTTAAGGCCCGAACCCATGTCGGCACATCATTTAGGTGTGGAATGCACCCTAAGGTTAGACGCCACCTTTGAAATTGTTTCATGGGTCGGCCCATTTCCAGAAAACCTTATTCCCAATATTTCATTGCAACAAATGACCTACCTTGCTGGAAAGACTGATTTGTTTCGTCAAATTTATCCAGAATTAGAACATATGAGGAGCGGCTCGTTTTCGAACCAGCCGCCATGACAGACAATCACCAAGCAGAAACTGAAATTGCCCTAAAACCAGTATTAAATTGCAAAATGATTACTCTGGCAAAAACGCTGAAAACCCAGGCTATTCTCACACAAGAACTGGCATAATTACGAATTATGGCCATGAAATATAGTGCATATGAGCTTCAAGTTAAGATCCTCAAATTGGAGGGGTTCTGCTAACCGATGGAAAGCTTTAGTCTTCTAGATGGAATCTAGGTGATGCCCATTTCAGCCACAATGCTCATGATATGGGCTGACTAATTAGATAAGTGTTGGGAAGCTCAAATTACAAGCGTCTAGTCCGTCATTCATAATCCAGCCGTCGTCCATTAGAGAATATCCGCGTCCATAATCCAAAGACCTATTCCATATTCCACATAACAGTATTAGCACCAAATTCAAAAAGACAATCATAGTATACATAAACATAGGCTTGTTTCCTGCAAGAGAGAAGCGGTCAACAGTTTTCAATGATGCCGGCAAGACATCATGATGTTCCAAAAATATCAAATCCGTATCGCTGATCAGTATTCTTAATCCATAATATTCGTTGTAAGGTCGTCATCTAAAGAATGATGTATCTCAGTCTAAGAATGTGTAAACCCCTAACTGGAATGTCATGCCAATCGAACGATGCGGTGAGCCCCGACAGCTAATTAACGGACAAGATTTCCACTTCCGGGCCGAAATAGGCCTCTGAATCCTTTGTTTACAACTGAAAAAAGTTATGAAGAAGATTGCAAGTGGTCACAAATGTACCAACAGCCGTTTTGAACAACAACAACAACAACAAGTTGAAAGTGGACAATAGTAGTGGCATCTAATCATAAGGACAAACCCTGCAAACAGGATTACGTATATATCGAACACAATAGTCTCCTAAATTTTGTACATGAACTAACTATGTTTACTATGCTCACTCATATCAACAGGGAATTTAATCCCTAGAAAATTCGTTTTTTATCGCTATGTTAACAGTGGTAAAAGACAGAATTTCAAAGCGGTTCAAACGTTGGACAAATAATGTTTTTAAAATTGTATAATTTGCCGCATTTCCAAGAGACCTGAATGTAAACAAAATAGTTTTGCCATTAATTTCGTCTGAAGATTCTAAATGTCGACTGACTAACCGTTGACTTTTAAATTAATAAAGCTAGATTGTAGCTAAAAATGTCGCCAATAGTTATATAATAGCCCTTCTACCAGTCCACCAATGATTAAAATCTCCTACATGTGATCCACTGAAGAATTTCTGATACATGTTTCAAGTGAAAGGAACGCTATCGGGAACGCAATATTTCTACTTATCGAAATCATGAGCGAGACCAACTCAAATCTGGTTCTCTCTAGTGATTTGCTTTCCTGACCTCAGCTATTATCGATCAGCATTACACGTTTTCCATGCTCTATTTTTCTAAATCGGCCATGTGCAAAGCACATTGCTGTAAAAGTGTTATTCTATTGGTTCGTTTTGCCCCACAAAACATGGATACAAAAGCCTGCTAATTGTGTGCGCATTTACTTGGGCTGCCAACATGAAAGCTAAAATCGTGACACATCAGATCCACTGAGTGAAATAAATCTATTACACTATCTGATATGCATCTGTTTGAGAAAATGTGACCAATGTCAGGGATGGACTACATGCTATAAAATCGTTCGCAGCATGCGATGTTCATGCGAGTCGACAATCGAAGCGTGACCGAGATGTATCATACTCTGGTAAACGACTTGGACATTGATTGAGATTCAAAAATACTTGTCCGTGATAATGATTTCAGGAAAACAACACCATGATGTCTTGAGGATGTCATCACCGAAACATGTTGACCGATCCTCTCTTGCAAGAAGCATACTTGCTTTTTGATTATTTTATGCATGTTTAAAATTGGTGCTTTCCACCGTAGAAGGTTAGGGAAATTATTTTGTTGTGACTGATGTATTCTGAATTTCAGATCTGATAAAATCAAGTGCCAAATGTATTTTGATGGTTAAAAGCTAATAAAATCTTACGGACGAACTAGATTGCGAAGAAATCATACCGAATAGTCATGTTATTACTTGCGATTAATCGACCTTGTGCTAATATTCCAAATCCATATAGAACACTCAATTCATTAATAATATCGCTGTCTAATAAAACTGGTCACCAGTGTGTTAATTTCTGACGCCGTATGGATTCCTTTAGTTCTGCTGTACGTAAAATGATACCATTATTGCGAATTTATGTCTTCATTTAGTTGCTTGAATTTCCCATTAGCATTATAGTCCATGAGCTGGAGGGGCCAACCTAGCACCCCTCCCCCCAATCAACGAAACCATATTTTCCTGATTCCTCAACATATATAGATTCAGAAAAAAATGTTAACAGTGAATAAACTGGGACTAAAAATGTTTTCAGAGTGGTTAAAGTTACCCCCTATACGTCGTTAGTTTCATTTTTAAGAAGGGAGTATGGGTAAACTATCATTCATATTTTTCGTTAATTGCAACCGATTCCTCTCATTTTTGTTTTATGTTCGTCGCCATTCATGAGTGTAAAGCACCATACAAACAATATTTCTGTCGGATGAAATGTGACGTCACTAGGGGACCGTTTCCAAATATCTTATGGAAATTCCGTAATACACAGCTAGGGCCGAATTTTAAGTCACAAAGTGAACAAATTTCGGTTAACAAACAGTTTCTGCTTTCATATGATTGAATGATGACAACTTATTATGAAAAAAAAAGTTTTGGGTCGAAAATCGAGATAGCTACGCATGCATGTGAGTTCACAAAACATACCGCTTTTCACTATATCTGGAAAAGGGATAAAGGCAAACTAAATGCATCATAACTTACTTAATTTCAGGCAAATATTTACGAATGAGATGTCAGTTTACTGTACCAAACTATTTTAAGTTCAAAGAACCTTCTTGCATTTCATATAGGTATACTAAATCTATAACCACCAAAATATTCAATTACTCTAATGCTGCCAATGAGTTTGACTGGAACTTATACACGTCAGGGGGCTATAGTTGTGAGTGTGAATCGTCTATCGTATCCCAACTGTATGACGTCACATGGGGATCATATCCAAAAGTCAACTGAAAAACTCGCTCCAGTTTGAAAAGTGGGTAGGTGTGTTTGTATTGTTATATCTCTCTTATTAATGAACCAATCTATGTAAACAAGATGAAATATTGCTCCATTATACATCGAGAAGTTTTTTTTTGATACCTAAGATCGGGGTATTGAAAAAAATAGGGCACTATCCAACTACTATAATTGGTCAACTCCAGCAGATAAACCAGTCTAAACTACGTATTAAATTGTGTTTTGTAATCTGAATATTCCCTGGCACCATGTAACCCCCATAAGACCATATACTACGTATTAAATTGCGTTTTGTAAATTGATTTACAAAACACAATTTAATACGTAGTATATGGTCTTATGGAGGTTACATGGTGCCAGGGAATATTCAGTCCAGTTTAAGTGTACCAAATCAGCGGAACAGCAGGTAGATTGAGCGGACAAGGCTGTTGAAGGCAATCACCGCCGAGCTGGTAAGGTAATGTTTAGGTTAGTGACATGAAGTACATTCCCAGTGAGATCATTGGTAATGCCTTGCGCAAGAGCTGTGTAATATTCACAGAAAAAGTGTAACGATCTAAAATCACTCATGAGCTGCGGATCAGTAGGTTCAGTTTAGACTGGTTTATCTGCTGGAGGTACTAAAAAACTTCTCGATGTATTACGGAGCAATATTTCATCATGTTTACATAGATTGGTTCATTAATAAGAGAGATATAACAATAGAAACACACCTACCCCCTTTTCAAACTGGAGCAAGTTTTTCAGTTGACCTTCGATATGATCCCCATGTGACGTCATACAGTTGGGATACAGGAACAAATGTTGATAATATATAGCTCTGCTATTATTAATGAATAATACATGATACAGTTTAGGCCGACTAGACCAATAACAAAAAATGCCTCGGCGATTAAAATGCACCTACCCCCCTTTTTCGGCAAGGTAAACTCAATGTATGTAGTTGGACATATCAATCGCTATAGCAAAAAACTGCACCACTTTGGAACTCTACATCCACCCTGGGTGATACCCCAACAGCCACAGAATGTCATGGTACAGATGAAAATTATCTTGGCGATGGGGTGAACAATTTCATCAAAAACCCGATCGTGGTTCTCAGACTAATAGGCGAATCTTTGCGACTATTTAAAGAATAACAATTGTCTTCGAACTTGGGAAATATTTTATATCACGATATAAAATTCAGATATCTATTAGTTTTCAACAAAATAGATATGGCCTCTCATCAAACCAATATGTGATTTTTTTACTGGATGTTCGTATAAACCTGGATTTTTCTGTTGGCTATTTATACCTAATAATGTGTTCCTGATGAACCTGATCAAGGTCGTAGAGTCAGATTTATATAACACGGTTATTGAAACTTTGCGAGCGGTGATGTGACGCACTTGTCTAAAGTGTTAGTCCTATCTAAGCAAGCGGCTGTTGTATGTGATATTTCAAATTCATTTCAAGCAAATTAAGGGACCAAAGCAAAGTAATTCAATTATTTTATACTGTCCTGATCTGATCTAGGGTACTATTGCCCTTTATTCCCACACAGGTCATATAATCATTCCACTCCAGACTTGACAGACTCGCTCTTGCCTAAATTTCAGTTCCATCTTGTAGTTCTCTTGATGGGTTAATCTTTACCCCACATCCAATAGTGTACAACTTGCAATCACACACAATTCTACGCACTGCCATGTGTAAAATACTGATGAAGTTATCACACCCCTCATTCGGAAGCTTTATTTCCCAGCTGACAATAATGAACAGTTCTCTGTGTAGACGCCCCATAATTTCGTATGATAAATAATTGTTTAAGTTTTGTGTTTTATCCTTTTCAAACTGTGTACGACGTACTGTATTGAGAGTTTCAGGCGGTGTTAGTGCTTATTTGGAAGTTATGAATTATTTTGCTTATATGTCGAGAAATTTGAAGATGCCCCCTAGTGACGTCATACACTGATAGCATTCTTATTTCTTTTTCCTTGAAGTGACTGTCCAACGCCTGACATCTCATTCGTAAATATTTGCCTGAAATTAACTAAGTTATGACGCATTTAGTTTGCCTTTACCCCTTTTTCAGATTTTCTGAAAAGCGTGAATTCTACTAAATTGGTATGTTTTGTGAACTCACATGCATGTGCAGCTATCTCGATTTGCGACCCAAAACTTATTTTTTCATAATAAGTTGTCATCATTCTATCATATGAAAGCAGAAAATTGTTTGTTAACTGAAATTTGTTCACTTTGTTGCTTAAAATGTGGCCTTACCTGTGTATTACGAAATTTCCATTTCCGATATTTGGAAACGGTCCCCTAGTGACGTCACATGTCATCCGGCCGAAATATTGTTTGTATGGTGCTTTACACTCATGAATGGTGAACAACATAAAACAAAAATGAGAGGTATCGGTTAACAATTAACGAAAATATGAATGATAGTTTACCCATAACCCTTCTTAAAATGACACTGACGTATAGGGGATAAATTTAAATTTATTCACTGTTCACATTTTTTTCTCAATCTATATATGTTGAGGAATAAAAAAAATATGGTTTCTTTGATTGGTGGGTGGAGGAGGGGGTGTTAGATGGGCCCCTCCAGCTCATGGACTATTATGAAATTTGGTAAAATCATATACCAAGAGCGTGTAGGTAACCCAAATGGTACAAGTTGTGCACCACTTCTGGCAGACCTATATCTGTTTTTGTATGAATACGCCTAAATGAGAACATTTCTATATAGACAATCGGATAGCATTGGATAACTCCTATATAAGCGACACTGTGAAGAATATATACGTATCCCGCTTCGCTGGTCGGACATTCAGTAAGCAGCTGATGCTTCTGGTAAACAAATCATTTAAACGAAACGATTCACTTCAAAAGCCAAGCAAGTTTAACATATATCATATAAACATTTGTAAGCTAGTTTATTGAAAGAAAGAATCGGTCAGTTTTGTTCAATGGTGCTCACACCACGATATCTTGGTGCTCATCTCATCACATTCTCGTCTTTCCGTGGACGAGCCGAATTAAATACCAGCGACTGATCGGACATTCGCTGTCGCTCCTAGTAAACGCATTATTTAAACGAAACAATTCACTTCAAAAGTGAAGCAAGTTCAACATATACAATATAAACTAGTTTAATCAAAGAGAGAATGGGTCATTTTTGTTCAACGATGTTCACACCAGAATATCTTGGTGCTCATCTCACATTCCCGTCAAGGCGAACTCACATTGTATTCGAATGCATTGCAAACTCATTTTTGGCAGCTGTTGCAGCCAGATTCCGTACAAATGTGTTATGACAATAACTCTACAATGCTACACCGAGTTCTCTACACATTACCATTGTATTTTGTGTTATTTTACTTATCACAAGATATCTGAAACAATATCGCACTGAGGTCACGCTTTCGAAAGTAGATTTTAAATTAGTTTTGCATACACACATATCGTCTGGCAAAAATGTATTATTTTCGAATTACAGAGGCATAGCCCACTTTAATATATCGTTCATCTGGATGTCAATCAACGTATTGCATTAGCCATTTCGCTTATAGGCCACAGAAAACAGTGTACTCTCAGAGATGAAGAGGCCCAATAACTGATTTGTTTGATGAAATGAATGACGATCAACCAGGTTTACTGTAGGCTGTCAGAGTTTGACAAATCGATAATACGTAGGCTACTAATATATGGCTTTAGACTTTTATCTTCCATCGCTCGGCTCTTCTTTAGACGAATGTCATCAGAGGCTAGTGATAGAGAAGGCCCTCTGTGTCCACTCGCGTTCCTTGGAACTTAGACCTCGAACATAGACTTGGAATTCGGTTATTTCTATGATACAATTATTGAAACCATATCAACATGATCAACAGAAACGGCTAATAATACGCCTGTCATCTTTATGCAAAAGAATAAAAAAGACTGTCAGTGCATTCAGGAAGCTCAACATGTAAATCCATACAATGCTGATCAAAGGAGGACAGCGTCCTATGAACAATAAATCGGGTCGATTATGCTATTTTAGACACCTTAGTGAAACTATTTTGTCCGCTGAATGGATTGCTCAAACTCATCCATACGTTACACTCCCAGGAATTGTACAACGTTAGCGTTGATCATCTGATCGCGATAGCAGAAATACTACACCAGTGAGTGAGTCATTCACAACGCCCAGACCGGTGACTGAGAATTAGATAATATGGCGTATAGTCATTCGAAGAAAATTAATGGAGCGCTATACGGATCTGAATCTTGCGTGGATAGCGAATATTTAATATTCATCTTTCCCATGATTATTGTCGAGCCGTGATACTAGAAAGTGCTCTATAGTACATGCTATGAAGAACGTTACACAATCACGACACGCAGAACGCAGTTCTAATGCATTGTCACTATAAATATTTACTACTGACCTGGGTTTATCTCGACCTTCAAATAGGACGTTGAAATTTTAACCTCATTCACGCAGATGTCCTCCTTGGCAGTATAACAGTGTTACAACACTGATCTGATTTCAATATCACGATGCTATGATAGACGCTGATTCAGTGCAAACAATGAAAAAGACAATTATCATGTTTATGTAAATATACTTTTGAACTATACATGTATAGTAGGCCATATATTTCCGTGTAATTCGATACTACGTGTTAATGGTTAGATCCTCCCATCCAAACCTACTCATTTTATGAACTTTTCAATAGCAATAATATATTTGTGGTCAACATCAGATAAATATTTCCTGCCTAATTATAATTTTTGCTCGCAAAATTAAATGATAAAATTTCGAAAAAGACATCACTGTGACGTGTTTCGGGTATCCACTTTTGTATCTTGAAACATATCGTAGGGGTAAGAAATACCGGTCCGCACCTCATGTAAGTTATCATGAGAAGGGAGTAATACCGTCGTACCTTATAAGTTCTTAAATCAGATACAGCGGGTATGAGGGTCACCGCGGAAAGGGATGGTGATCAGAGCTGTGGATCACAGCAACTGCAACAGTTTTATATCAGCGGCATTCTACAGCTGTTTTCTGGAACACCGTTTATTTCTTGCGGCGGCCTTCTTCAGTGGCTTTTTACAACACCTCTAGGTGCAGAGGCCTTTTGCAGCGGCTTTCCAGAATACTTTCTCCAAGATTGAAAATTGCACCAGTGGGAACGCCTCATGGGTGCTAACATACTGATCATACCAGCGTAACCCTATCCATGTCCAACCTTCATTACCTGGTCATGAAGTGTGATTCTCAAAAAGACAACATGCCCAATGATTGTATAGCATTTCTTGGCATCGCAATTTCAGAAGCTTTTGAAGCGACATATGATTGTTTCGCGCTTCAGTTAACGCAAGCCCGTAATCGACATGTTAAAAGAAGATTAGGTTTGTGTCACTCTTACATCACCATGGCCGTGTTTTATCCATGGCAGAACCATAGCTGAACTCCCACTTTGTCAACAAAACAATTTGGACTATCTGGTTCCAAACCATACCAGAAGGACAGAACTGCCAATGATTATTTCCGTTGTGAGGTCCGATATGTCAAGCACACAAAGACAAGAATTAGAAAATACCAACCTGGAATCCCTATCCAACGACAACGGATAATTTAAACACTCGATGGATTTTTTACAACTTTTCATAGACCTTCCAACAATAAACAATGACACTTTTAAAAATAATATTACGGAAGAAGACATTTTTTGTCATTTAGGAAATGATCGTATAACAGTATTTTCTTTATTTTCGGATTACACTATCTTAGTATAGTACAGATTCTAATGCAGAAAATTGGCCCGAGTGGGATTGGAACCAGCGCCCCCCACTTCAGAATTACAAGCGTCTAGTCCGTCATTCATAATCCAGCCGTCGTCCATTAGAGAATATCCGCGTCCATAATCCAAAGACCTATTCCATTTTCCATATAACAGTATTAGCACCAAATTCAAAAAGACAATCATAGTATACATAAACATAGGCTTGTTTCCTGCAAGAGAGAAGCGGTCAACAGTTTTCAATGATGCCGGCAAGACATCATGATGTTCCAAAAATATCAAATCCGTATCGCTGATCAGTATTCTTAATCCATAATATTCGTTATAGAGTCGTCATCTAAAAAAAAGATGTATCTCAGTCACGCTTTGATTGTGACTGTTCATATGAGTACCATGAGGACCGCTGCAATTATCTCGTATAATTTGCCTATGCATTGTGGTTGTCTACAAACTATATATTGTACTAAGATTGTTTAGTCCCAAAATAAAGAAAATACTGTTGCATGATTACTTTCTAAATGACAAAAAATATATACATATATTTTCCTATGTATTCAGCTATGGAAGCTGTGTCCTTACGACCATCAGAGGGCGAGTGGTTTAGATCACCGACATATAGTGCTGGCGATTAAATGCCTAACTCTGAGGGTCACTGGTTAGAACCCCGTTCAAGACTCGCCCAACTTTCTGCACTAGAATCTGTGCTATTCTAAAATTGTATAGTCCTTGAAGACATAAACTATCATTTACTGGAACCAAATTAAAATATTCTAACCGTAGTCTGTAATATTTATGATCTGGATAATCTAATCACCAAATCTTCATGTTCAAAGTTTGCCCAACAGGCAGAGACTTGTTGATGTTATTCTTACGAACAGAAGAGAACAATCGTATTTACCGACTGTTGCGTGAGTGTCTGCACGCTGTATGAAATTCTCGGGTAATTTGTCTATGCATTGGGATTGTTTACAAACTAGAACTTTCACGTATTTGATCTACAAAGGTTTTGATGAGACTAAATGCATGGATGATATAGCATCCACCCCCTCTCATCTCTGCGAAATATTTGATGATGCTGATGACAAGTTATGGTGCTTCAACACATTTTTAATTAACGGCAGCCAACTACCCAACTTACATATAGGAGCTTTTCTAAGTTCGGCAGAGTATGCACCAACTCAGATGTGGTGAATTAGATTCAGCAGATTCAGTACTAAGTCATTTGATCACTTCAGGGAGAATATTTAGAATGAGCTGCCACAATCATTTAGAGATCGTTTTAACCATATCGGTAATCGTATCTATTTTTATTGGACACAATCATGCCAATACTTTGGTCACTCGAAACATCGACCAATGACTGTAGCATTTCTGTGCTGAACAAAAACAGTGTCGAAGAAAGCTGATGTAAAAATCAAGTCTTCCAGAAAGCCTCTGTACAGGATTGCTGCCAAAAGACGGTATATCATAGCAAATCGCTTCAGAAGGCCGTTGCAAAAATTTACAGTCTGTCACAAATGGCAGTAGAAAGCCGCTACCAAAATATAATGCATCATAGAAACCGTTAAAGAACACTGATGGAAAACGTAACGGTGTTCTACAACGCCGCTTTAGATTGCCGCTTGCAAAAAGGCGAAGTATTGTGAAGAAGGCCGCTCCAAAAATGAACATAGTCATATAGTGAAACCATTTGAAAGCCGCTACAGAAAAACGCTGTAAAAGACAGTTTTGTAGAAAGCCGCCCGCAAAGGCCGCTACAGAAAGTCAGATACAAGGATTGTAGAAAGCTGCTGGAGAACAATGCTGAAAATATTTATGGTGCTATAAAAGCGCTGTATAATACCTCTCTAAAAAGCGTTTCGATCAAACCATGATCAGGCGATGTAGAACGGGCCGATGTAAAAAGAGCCAGTCCCAAGGTGTATTCCATGCCACAAAGATCTCACAGTGAAACATATTCTTATCGACTGTATAGATTTTCAGATTTTAAGATTGGTCGGGAGAGGGAAGACTGTGTCTTAGGTTATTTGAGAGAAATTGGTTTGTGGCATAAATTTTAATGTGTGTATGTTTTAATGTGTTGAATTTCTAAGTTATTTTAACTTGGATACTCAGAATTTTGTTTGATCGTCGCTATGTAGCTGAAATATTGTTGAACGCGACGTTAAACCTTAATTCTCTCTCTCTCTCTCTCTCTCTCAAAATTAACGGTGTTCTATAATAAAACCATCTCAAATATTAACTTCGTTTTCCAAAGGCCGCTGCACAGCTGCATTTTGCATGTCCTTTTACAAACTCCATGACTGAACAAACCATGTTTTGTGTTTTGCCGTTAGTTGCCAGATGGCGATAGTGTTCACAGATATGCTGCCTGTGTAACTACGAATTGTTCAAATCTCATGGTCAAGTTTATGATGGTCCAAAATGCCCATTTAGCATTGTTATATGCATGAGATGTTTCAGATATCAGATAGGATTGGTATTATTCCAAGGGGTCACTTGACATATTATTAGTTTACACTGTCCAACACTGTCTAAGAAAAGGGCTATACATGTATTTCGGCCTGAGAAATTACGATGCGATGAACTGTCCTTTCTGAAATAATGTTTTGAGCCCAACCAATTTCCAATGAAACTCTCTTATCCAGAATCAGTGGCAATAGAAACAGTTCCCATACACATCGGAAACGTTTGAGAATTTTCAGCTGAATAATTTACTCTTGTACGAATACTTACAAACACATATTAACAGTTTATACATATACATGTACATACGTATGGGTGTGTTTGTGTTTTGAGTGATCTCGTGTCAGCTTTCTGCAAGTAAAGTTCCACTGAAAGGGTTACCTCTATGGTTTTTGATTATGGTTCTAAACAGGACAGCTGATGTCTAAGTGAAATCGATATGTTGTCTCATGTTGCTAAGCTATATGCTCCATAAAACTTATGAACACTAGCGGTAGCTCTCGCATACTGTTGTGCTATGTATCAGTCTGCCTCACGATTCCCTTCCGCCATACGAAAAAAAGATTGCGTCGTGATTGGCGACCATCGGACATACATGGACATCGGACATACATGGTATATGAAAAAGAACGATTTAACATCAAATTGCGAGAGAAAGTTTGTTTCTTGCGTTTAGAGTTAGATCCGACATTCATAAGCAAACTCTCGATTAATAAGAATTTCCGCGTCCATAATCAAAAAACCCAGTCCTTCAAACCATATTAGCACCAAGAATGCCAAGCTCCACGAAGCATCGAAAAACTTGTACAAATAAACACAATCTAATTTCTTGCAACAGAGACTGTCGACAGTTGTCAATTAAGCCGTCGAGACATTATGATGTTCCTTTGTCATATATGTTTCCCTGATTGGGACCATTTTTAGCCTATCTGCATACCCCCCCAGCAGAGGATCATAGGTAAATTCAAAATGCCGTCCATGTGCGGTACCGGAAAAATGATAATTTCGTCATTTTTCTTCAATATTCCTGCTTTTTGCAAGGAAAAGTGAATAAAATGTATTTTATTTCAAATCAGATTATTATTTTCTTATATATCATTCAGCTTTCGCGGAGAAAATACATAAATAAGACATTCGAAATTCTGACCGATAAATCGACCATTTTTAAACATGACG
>JAVTVY010021375.1:0-90149 GCA_036873755.1 Hanleya hanleyi | reverse complement strand
GGTAAGTACCAGTATTATGTTAGACTGTCGTATATGGGCCGACATAGCATGGGCGGGGGTAAGTACCAGTATTATGTTAGACTGTCGTATATGGGCCGACATAGCACGGGCGGGGGTAAGTACCAGTATTATGTTAGACTGTCGTATATGGGCAGGCATAGCATGGGCAGGGGTAAGTACCAGTATTATGTTAGACTGTCGTATATGGGCAGACATAGCATGGGCGGGGGTAAGTATCAGTATTATGTTACACTGTCGTATATGGGCAGACATAGCATGGGCGGGGGTATGTACCAGTATTATGTTAGACTGTCGTATATGGGCAGACATAGCATGGGCGGGGGTAAGTACCAGTATTATGTTAGACTTTCGTATCTGGGCAGACATAGCATGGGCGGGGGTAAGTACCAGTATTATGTTAGACTGTCGTATATGGGCAGACATAGCATGGGCAGGGGTAAGTACCAGTATTACGTTAGACTGTCGTATATGGGCAGACATAGCATGGGCGGGGATAAGTACCAGTATTATGTTAGACTGTCGTATATGGGCAGACATAGCATGGGCGGGGGTAAGTACCAGTATTATGTTGGACTGTCGTATATGGGCAGACATAGCATGGGCGGGGGTAAGTACCAGTATTATGTTGGACTGTCGTATATGGGCAGACATAGCATGGGCGGGGGTAAGTACCAGTATTATGTTGGACTGTCCTATATGGGCAGACATAGCATGGGCGGGGGTAAGTACCAGTATTATGTTAGACTGTCGTATATGGGCAGACATAGCATGGGCGGGGATAAGTACCAGTATTATGTTGGACTGTCGTATATGGGCAGACATAGCATGGGCGGGGGTAAGTACCAGTATTATGTTGGACTGTCGTATATGGGCAGACATAGCATGGGCGGGGGTAAGTACCAGTATTATGTTGGACTGTCGTATATGGGCAGACATAGCATTGGCGGGGGTAAGTACCAGTATTATGTTAGACTGTGATATATGGGCAGACATAGCATTGGCGGGGGTAAGTACCAGTATTATGTTAGACTGTCGTATATGGGCAGACATAGCATGGGCGGGGGTAAGTACCAGTATTATGTTAGACTGTCGTATATGGGCAGATATAGCATGGGCGGGGGTAAGTACCAGTATTATGTTAGACTGTCGTATATTGGCAGACATAGCATGGGCAGGGGTAAGTACCAGTATTATGTTAGACTGTCGTATATGGGCAGACATGGGCAGGGGTAAGTACCAGTATTACGTTAGACTGTCGTATATGGGCCGACATAGCATGGGCGGGGGTAAGTACCAGTATTATGTTACACTGTCGTATATGGGCCGACATAGCACGGGCGGGGGTAAGTACCAGTATTATGTTAGACTGTCGTATATGGGCAGACATAGCATGGGCAGGGGTAAGTACCAGTATTATGTTAGACTGTCGTATATGGGCAGACATAGCATGGGCGGGGGTAAATGCAAATGTTGCGATTAAGACTGTCGTATAGCCGGAACTTGGAACATAGCCGTGGCGGGGGTAAGTATGATATCCCATTCAAGAGCTATGCGTATATGGACGAAGACATAGCATGGACGAGGGGGTAAGTACCAGTATTACGTTAGACTGTCGTATATGGGCAGACATAGCATGGGCAGGGGTAAGTACCAGTATTACGTTAGACTGTCGTATATGGGCAGACATAGCATGGGCGGGGGTAAGTACCAGTATTACGTTAGACTGTCGTATATGGGCAGACATAGCATGGGCGGGGGTAAGTCAGTATTACGTTAGACTGTCGTATATGGACAGACATAGCATGGGCGGAGGTAAGTACCAGTATTACGTTAGACTGTCGTATATGGGCAGACATAGCATGGGCGGGGGTAAGTGCCAGTATTACGTTAGACTGTCGTATATGGGCAGACATAGCATAGGCGGGGGTAAGTACCAGTATTATGTTAGACTGTCGTATATGGGCAGACATAGCATGGGCAGGGGTAAGTACCAGTATTACGTTAGACTGTCGTATATGGGCAGACATAGCATGGGCGGGGATAAGTACCAGTATTATGTTAGACTGTCGTATATGGGCAGACATAGCATGGGCGGGGGTAAGTACCAGTATTATGTTGGACTGTCGTATATGGGCAGACATAGCATGGGCGGGGGTAAGTACCAGTATTATGTTAGACTGTCGTATATGGGCAGACATAGCATTGGCGGGGGTAAGTACCAGTATTATGTTAGACTGTCGTATATGGGCAGACATAGCATGGGCAGGGGTAAGTACCAGTATTACGTTAGACTGTCGTATATGGGCAGACATAGCATGGGCGGGGATAAGTACCAGTATTATGTTAGACTGTCGTGTATGGGCAGACATAGCATGGGCGGGGGTAAGTACCAGTATTATGTTGGACTGTCGTATATGGGCAGACATAGCATGGGCGGGGGTAAGTACCAGTATTATGTTGGACTGTCGTATATGGGCAGACATAGCATTGGCGGGGGTAAGTACCAGTATTATGTTAGACTGTGGTATATGGGCAGACATAGCATTGGCGGGGGTAAGTACCAGTATTATGTTAGACTGTCGTATATGGGCAGACATAGCATGGGCGGGGGTAAGTACCAGTATTATGTTAGACTGTCGTATATGGGCAGATATAGCATGGGCGGGGGTAAGTACCAGTATTATGTTAGACTGTCGTATATTGGCAGACATAGCATGGGCAGGGGTAAGTACCAGTATTATGTTAGACTGTCGTATATGGGCAGACATGGGCAGGGGTAAGTACCAGTATTACGTTAGACTGTCGTATATGGGCAGACATAGCATGGGCAGGGGTAAGTACCAGTATTACGTTAGACTGTCGTATATGGGCAGACATAGCATGGGCAGGGTTAAGTACTAGTATTACGTTAGACTGTCGTATATGGGCAGACATAGCATGGGCAGGGTTAAGTACCAGTATTACGTTAGACTGTCGTATATGGGCAGACATAGCATGGGCCGGGGTAAGTACCAGTATTACGTCAGACTGTCGTATATGGGCAGACATAGCATGGGCGGGAGTAAGTACCAGTATTACGTTAGATTGTCGTATATGGTCAGACATAGCATGGGCGGGGGTAAGCACCAGTATTACGTTATACTGTCGTATATGGGCAGACATAGCATGGGCGGGGGTAAGTACCAGTATTACGTTAGACTGTCGTATATGGGCAGACATAGCATGGGCGGGGGTAAGTATCAGTATTATGTTACACTGTCGTATATGGGCAGACATAGCATGGGCGGGGGTATGTACCAGTATTATGTTAGACTGTCGTATATGGGCAGACATAGCATGGGCGGGGGTAAGTACCAGTATTATGTTAGACTTTCGTATCTGGGCAGACATAGCATGGGCGGGGGTAAGTACCAGTATTATGTTAGACTGTCGTATATGGGCAGACATAGCATGGGCAGGGGTAAGTACCAGTATTACGTTAGACTGTCGTATATGGGCAGACATAGCATGGGCGGGGATAAGTACCAGTATTATGTTAGACTGTCGTGTATGGGCAGACATAGCATGGGCGGGGGTAAGTACCAGTATTATGTTGGACTGTCGTATATGGGCAGACATAGCATGGGCGGGGGTAAGTACCAGTATTATGTTGGACTGTCCTATATGGGCAGACATAGCATGGGCGGGGGTAAGTACCAGTATTATGTTAGACTGTCGTATATGGGCAGACATAGCATGGGCGGGGATAAGTACCAGTATTATGTTGGACTGTCGTATATGGGCAGACATAGCATGGGCGGGGGTAAGTACCAGTATTATGTTGGACTGTCGTATATGGGCAGACATAGCATGGGCGGGGGTAAGTACCAGTATTATGTTGGACTGTCGTATATGGGCAGACATAGCATTGGCGGGGGTAAGTACCAGTATTATGTTAGACTGTGATATATGGGCAGACATAGCATTGGCGGGGGTAAGTACCAGTATTATGTTAGACTGTCGTATATGGGCAGACATAGCATGGGCGGGGGTAAGTACCAGTATTATGTTAGACTGTCGTATATGGGCAGATATAGCATGGGCGGGGGTAAGTACCAGTATTATGTTAGACTGTCGTATATTGGCAGACATAGCATGGGCAGGGGTAAGTACCAGTATTATGTTAGACTGTCGTATATGGGCAGACATGGGCAGGGGTAAGTACCAGTATTACGTTAGACTGTCGTATATGGGCCGACATAGCATGGGCGGGGGTAAGTACCAGTATTATGTTACACTGTCGTATATGGGCCGACATAGCACGGGCGGGGGTAAGTACCAGTATTATGTTAGACTGTCGTATATGGGCAGACATAGCATGGGCAGGGGTAAGTACCAGTATTATGTTAGACTGTCGTATATGGGCAGACATAGCATGGGCGGGGGTAAGTATCAGTATTATGTTACACTGTCGTATATGGGCAGACATAGCATGGGCGGGGGTAAGTACCAGTATTATGTTAGACTGTCGTATATTGGCAGACATAGCATGGGCAGGGGTAAGTACCAGTATTATGTTAGACTGTCGTATATGGGCAGACATGGGCAGCGGTAAGTACCAGTATTACGTTAGACTGTCGTATATGGGCAGACATAGCATGGGCAGGGGTAAGTACCAGTATTACGTTAGACTGTCGTATATGGGCAGACATAGCATGGGCGGGGGTAAGTACCAGTATTACGTTAGACTGTCGTATATGGGCAGACATAGCATGGGCGGGGGTAAGTACCAGTATTACGTTAGACTGTCGTATATGGGCAGACATAGCATGGGCGGGGGTAAGTACCAGTATTACGTTAGACTGTCGTATATGGACAGACATAGCATGGGCGGAGGTAAGTACCAGTATTACGTTAGACTGTCGTATATGGGCAGACATAGCATGGGCGGGGGTAAGTGCCAGTATTACGTTAGACTGTCGTATATTGGCAGACATAGCATGGGCAGGGGTAAGTACCAGTATTATGTTAGACTGTCGTATATGGGCAGACATGGGCAGCGGTAAGTACCAGTATTACGTTAGACTGTCGTATATGGGCAGACATAGCATGGGCAGGGGTAAGTACCAGTATTACGTTAGACTGTCGTATAAGGGCAGACATAGCATGGGCGGGGGTAAGTACCAGTATTACGTTAGACTGTCGTATATGGGCAGACATAGCATGGGCGGGGGTAAGTACCAGTATTACGTTAGACTGTCGTATATGGGCAGACATAGCATGGGCGGGGGTAAGTACCTGTATTACGTTAGACTGTCCTATATGGACAGACATAGCATGGGCGGGGGTAAGTACCAGTATTACGTTAGACTGTCGTATATGGGCAGACATAGCATGGGCGGGGGTAAGTGCCAGTATTACGTTAGACTGTCGTATATGGGCAGACATAGCATGGGCGGGGGTAAGTACCAGTATTATGTTAGACTGTCGTATATGGGCAGACATAGCATGGGCGGGGGTTAGTACCAGTATTATGTTAGACTGTCGTATATGGGCAGACATAGCATGGGCGGGGGTAAGTACCAGTATTATGTTAGACTGTCGTATATGGGCAGATATAGCATGGGCAGGGGTAAGTACCAGTATTATGTTAGACTGTCGTATATGGGCCGACATAGCACGGGCGGGGGTAAGTACCAGTATTATGTTAGACTGTCGTATATGGGCAGACATAGCATGGGCAGGGGTAAGTACCAGTATTATGTTAGACTGTCGTATATGGGCAGACATAGCATGGGCGGGGGTAAGTATCAGTATTATGTTACACTGTCGTATATGGGCAGACATAGCATGGGCGGGGGTAAGTACCAGTATTATGTTAGACTGTCGTATATTGGCAGACATAGCATGGGCAGGGGTAAGTACCAGTATTATGTTAGACTGTCGTATATGGGCAGACATGGGCAGCGGTAAGTACCAGTATTACGTTAGACTGTCGTATATGGGCAGACATAGCATGGGCAGGGGTAAGTACCAGTATTACGTTAGACTGTCGTATAAGGGCAGACATAGCATGGGCGGGGGTAAGTACCAGTATTACGTTAGACTGTCGTATATGGGCAGACATAGCATGGGCGGGGGTAAGTACCAGTATTACGTTAGACTGTCGTATATGGGCAGACATAGCATGGGCGGGGGTAAGTACCTGTATTACGTTAGACTGTCCTATATGGACAGACATAGCATGGGCGGGGGTAAGTACCAGTATTACGTTAGACTGTCGTATATGGGCAGACATAGCATGGGCGGGGGTAAGTGCCAGTATTACGTTAGACTGTCGTATATGGGCAGACATAGCATGGGCGGGGGTAAGTACCAGTATTATGTTAGACTGTCGTATATGGGCCGACATAGCATGGGCGGGGGTAAGTACCAGTATTATGTTAGACTGTCGTATATGGGCCGACATAGCACGGGCGGGGGTAAGTACCAGTATTATGTTAGACTGTCGTATATGGGCAGGCATAGCATGGGCAGGGGTAAGTACCAGTATTATGTTAGACTGTCGTATATGGGCAGACATAGCATGGGCGGGGGTAAGTATCAGTATTATGTTACACTGTCGTATATGGGCAGACATAGCATGGGCGGGGGTATGTACCAGTATTATGTTAGACTGTCGTATATGGGCAGACATAGCATGGGCGGGGGTAAGTACCAGTATTATGTTAGACTTTCGTATCTGGGCAGACGTAGCATGGGCGGGGGTAAGTACCAGTATTATGTTAGACTGTCGTATATGGGCAGACATAGCATGGGCAGGGGTAAGTACCAGTATTACGTTAGACTGTCGTATATGGGCAGACATAGCATGGGCGGGGATAAGTACCAGTATTATGTTAGACTGTCGTATATGGGCAGACATAGCATGGGCGGGGGTAAGTACCAGTATTATGTTGGACTGTCGTATATGGGCAGACATAGCATGGGCGGGGGTAAGTACCAGTATTATGTTGGACTGTCGTATATGGGCAGACATAGCATGGGCGGGGGTAAGTACCAGTATTATGTTGGACTGTCGTATATGGGCAGACATAGCATGGGCGGGGGTAAGTACCAGTATTATGTTGGACTGTCGTATATGGACTTTGCAGATCCATCTAGCATGAACGTTGTATCATCAGCGTACTGGTTGATCTTGTATTCAGTCCCGCCTATTTTAATACCCTTTATGTCGGGATCTTGACGGGCTAGTATGGAAAGGATTTCGGCGCATAAAATGAAAAGATAAGGAGACAGAGGATCTCCCTGCCTACACCCTCTCGAAACGTCAAAAAATTGAGAGAGGAATCCATTTTGTGTGACAGATGCAGATATATTTTTATAAAAAACATTTATCCATTTTTTAATCGAGTCACCAAAGTTAAAATAACTTAGTACTTCTTTTATGAAAGACCAAGAGACCGTATCAAATGCTTTTTCGAAGTCGACCAAGAGAAGCAGGCCTGGAATGTTTTTTTGATGAGTGTATTGCATCAAGTCATAGATCAGCCGTATATTATCACCTATATATCTTCCGCTCATGAATCCGGATTGATTTTCAGAAATTAGGGTATTTAAAACCTGTTTCATCCTTTCGGCTATGCACCCGGAAGCAATTTTGTATGTTACGTTTAATAAAGTTATTGGTCTCCAGTTTTTCATGAATTGTTTAGGTTTTTCGGGTTTGGGTAAGCATGTTATTATACCTTGTCTTTGCGTTACAGATAGCATTCCTATTTGGTATCCATGATTTATAGACCTTACTACCAAATCGCCTAATTCATCCAGTATTATGTTAGACTGTCGTATATGGGCAGACATAGCATGGGCGGGGGTAAGTACCAGTATTATGTTAGACTGTCGTATATGGGCAGATATAGCATGGGCGGGGGTAAGTACCAGTATTATGTTAGACTGTCGTATATTGGCAGACATAGCATGGGCAGGGGTAAGTACCAGTATTATGTTAGACTGTCGTATATGGGCAGACATGGGCAGGGGTAAGTACCAGTATTACGTTAGACTGTCGTATATGGGCAGACATAGCATGGGCAGGGGTAAGTACCAGTATTACGTTAGACTGTCGTATATGGGCAGACATAGCATGGGCAGGGTTAAGTACTAGTATTACGTTAGACTGTCGTATATGGGCAGACATAGCATGGGCAGGGTTAAGTACCAGTATTACGTTAGACTGTCGTATATGGGCAGACATAGCATGGGCGGGAGTAAGTACCAGTATTACGTTAGATTGTCGTATATGGGCAGACATAGCATGGGCGGGAGTAAGTACCAGTATTACGTTAGATTGTCGTATATGGGCAGACATAGCATGGGCGGGGGTAAGTACCAGTATTACGTTAGACTGTCGTATATGGGCAGACATAGCATGGGCGGGGGTAAGTACCAGTATTACGTTAGACTGTCGTATATGGGCAGACATAGCATGGGCGGGGGTAAGTACCAGTATTACGTTAGACTGTCGTATATGGGCAGACATAGCATGGGCGGGGGTAAGTACCAGTATTACGTTAGACTGTCGTATATGGGCAGACATAGCATGGGCGGGGGTAAGTCCCAGTATTACGTTAGACTGTCGTATATGGACAGACATAGCATGGCCGGGGGTAAGTACCAGTATTACGTTAGACTGTCGTATATGGGCAGACATAGCATGGTCGGGGGTAAGTACCAGTATTACGTTAGAGACATAGCATGGGCGGGGGTAAGTACCAGTATTATGTTAGACTGTCGTTTATGGGCAGACATAGCATGGGCGGGGGTAAGTACCAGTATTATGTTAGACTGTCGTATATGGGCAGACATAGCATGGGCGGGGGTAAGTACCAGTTTTATGTTAGACTGTCGTATATGGGCAGACATAGCATGGGCGGGGGTAAGTACCAGTATTATGTTAGACTGTCGTATATGGGCAGACATAGCATGGGCGGGGTAAGTACCAGTATTATGTTAGACTGTCGTATATGGGCAGACATAGCATGGGCGGGGGTAAGTACCAGTATTATGTTGGACTGTCGTATATGGGCAGACATAGCATGGGCGGGGGTAAGTACCAGTATTATGTTGGACTGTCGTATATGGGCAGACATAGCATGGGCGGGGGTAAGTACCAGTATTATGTTGGACTGTCGTATATGGGCAGACATAGCATGGGCGGGGGTAAGTACCAGTATTATGTTGGACTGTCGTATATGGGCAGACATAGCATGGGCGGGGGTAAGTACCAGTATTATGTTGGACTGTCGTATATGGGCAGACATAGCATGGGCGGGGGTAAGTACCAGTATTATGTTGGACTGTCGTATATGGGCAGACATAGCATGGGCGGGGGTAAGTACCAGTATTATGTTAGACTGTCGTATATGGGCAGACATAGCATTGGCGGGGGTAAGTACCAGTATTATGTTAGACTGTCGTATATGGGCAGACATAGCATGGGCAGGGGTAAGTACCAGTATTATGTTAGACTGTCGTATATGGGCAGACATGGGCAGGGGTAAGTACCAGTATTACGTTAGACTGTCGTATATGGGCAGACATAGCATGGGCAGGGGTAAGTACCAGTATTACGTTAGACTGTCGTATATGGGCAGACATAGCATGGGCAGGGTTAAGTACTAGTATTACGTTAGACTGTCGTATATGGGCAGACATAGCATGGGCAGGGTTAAGTACCAGTATTACGTTAGACTGTCGTATATGGGCAGACATAGCATGGGCCGGGGTAAGTACCAGTATTACGTTAGACTGTCGTATATGGGCAGACATAGCATGGGCGGGAGTAAGTACCAGTATTACGTTAGATTGTCGTATATGGTCAGACATAGCATGGGCGGGGGTAAGCACCAGTATTACGTTATACTGTCGTATATGGGCAGACATAGCATGGGCGGGGGTAAGTACCAGTATTACGTTAGACTGTCGTATATGGGCAGACATAGCATGGGCGGGGGTAAGTACCAGTATTACGTTAGACTGTCGTATATGGGCAGACATAGCATGGGCGGGGGTAAGTACCAGTATTACGTTAGACTGTCGTATATGGGCAGACATAGCATGGGCGGGGGTAAGTACCAGTATTACGTTAGACTGTCGTATATGGGCAGACATAGCATGGGCGGGGTTAAGTACCAGTATTACGTTAGACTGTCGTATATGGGCAGACATAGCATGGGTGGGGGTAAGTACCAGTATTACGTTAGACTGTCGTATATGGGCAGACATAGCATGGGCGGGGGTAAGTACCAGTATTACGTTAGACTGTCGTATATGGGCATACATAGCATGGTCGGGGGTAAGTACCAGTATTACGTTAGAGACATAGCATGGGCGGGGGTAAGTACCAGTATTATGTTAGACTGTCGTTTATGGGCAGACATAGCATGGGCGGGGGTAAGTACCAGTATTATGTTAGACTGTCGTATATGGGCAGACATAGCATGGGCGGGGGTAAGTACCAGTTTTATGTTAGACTGTCGTATATGGGCAGACATAGCATGGGCGGGGGTAAGTACCAGTATTATGTTAGACTGTCGTATATGGGCCGACATAGCATGGGCGGGGGTAAGTACCAGTATTATGTTAGACTGTCGTATATGGGCCGACATAGCACGGGCGGGGGTAAGTACCAGTATTATGTTAGACTGTCGTATATGGGCAGGCATAGCATGGGCAGGGGTAAGTACCAGTATTATGTTAGACTGTCGTATATGGGCAGACATAGCATGGGCGGGGGTAAGTATCAGTATTATGTTACACTGTCGTATATGGGCAGACATAGCATGGGCGGGGGTATGTACCAGTATTATGTTAGACTGTCGTATATGGGCAGACATAGCATGGGCGGGGGTAAGTACCAGTATTATGTTAGACTTTCGTATCTGGGCAGACATAGCATGGGCGGGGGTAAGTACCAGTATTATGTTAGACTGTCGTATATGGGCAGACATAGCATGGGCAGGGGTAAGTACCAGTATTACGTTAGACTGTCGTATATGGGCAGACATAGCATGGGCGGGGATAAGTACCAGTATTATGTTAGACTGTCGTATATGGGCAGACATAGCATGGGCGGGGGTAAGTACCAGTATTATGTTGGACTGTCGTATATGGGCAGACATAGCATGGGCGGGGGTAAGTACCAGTATTATGTTGATCAATGTATGGCGTAAGACACAGCACAGGCGTAAAGGCAAGCACTGGTATTATGTTGGACTGTCGCATATGGGCAGACATACGGGCGGGGTGCTACCCACAGTTATTTTCATGTTGACTGGTCGTGCATATGGCATAGCATGGGCAGGGGTAAGTACCAGTATTATGTTAGACTGGTCGTGCTATGTTATGACATAGCATGGGCGGGGTAGGGTACACCAGCATGTTGACCGTCCCATATGGCAAGAGAACATAGGGATGTAAGGGCGGGGGTAAGCACCAGTAATAATATGTTAGACCCTGTCTGTATATGGGCATAGCATTGGCGGTAGTAAGTACCAGTATTATGTTAGACTGTCTATATATGTAAGTGAGACATAGTGATGGTATGGGGGTAAAGCAATAGTATTATGTTAGACTGTCGTATATGGGCAGATATAGCATGGGCGGGGGTAAGTACCAGTATTATGTTAGACTGTCGTATATTGGCAGACATAGCATGGGCAGGGGTAAGTACCAGTATTATGTTAGACTGTCGTATATGGGCAGACATGGGCAGGGGTAAGTACCAGTATTACGTTAGACTGTCGTATATGGGCAGACATAGCATGGGCAGGGGTAAGTACCAGTATTACGTTAGACTGTCGTATATGGGCAGACATAGCATGGGCAGGGTTAAGTACTAGTATTACGTTAGACTGTCGTATATGGGCAGACATAGCATGGGCAGGGTTAAGTACCAGTATTACGTTAGACTGTCGTATATGGGCAGACATAGCATGGGCGGGGGTAAGTACCAGTATTACGTTAGATTGTCGTATATGGGAAGACATAGCATGGGCGGGGGTAAGTACCAGTATTACGTTAGACTGTCGTATATGGGCAGACATAGCATGGGCGGGGGTAAGTACCAGTATTACGTTAGACTGTCGTATATGGGCAGACATAGCATGGGCGGGGTTAAGTACCAGTATTACGTTAGACTGTCGTATATGGGCAGACATAGCATGGGCGGGGGTAAGTACCAGTATTACGTTAGACTGTCGTATATGGGCAGACATAGCATGGGCGGGGGTAAGTACCAGTATTACGTTAGACTGTCGTATATGGGCAGACATAGCATGGGCGGGGGTAAGTCCCAGTATTACGTTAGACTGTCGTATATGGACAGACATAGCATGGCCGGGGGTAAGTACCAGTATTACGTTAGACTGTCGTATATGGGCAGACATAGCATGGGCGGGGGTAAGTGCCAGTATTACGTTAGACTGTCGTATATGGGCAGACATAGCATGGGCGGGGGTAAGTACCAGTATTATGTTAGACTGTCGTATATGGGCAGACATAGCATGGGCGGGGGTAAGTACCAGTATTATGTTAGACTGTCGTATATGGGCAGACATAGCATGGGCGGGGGTAAGTACCAGTATTATGTTAGACTGTCGTATATGGGCAGACATAGCATGGGCGGGGGTAAGTACCAGTATTATGTTAGACTGTCGTATATGGGCAGACATAGCACGGGCGGGGGTAAGTACCAGTATTATGTTGGACTGTCGTATATGGGCAGACATAGCATGGGCGGGGGTAAGTACCAGTATTATGTTGGACTGTCGTATATGGGCAGACATAGCATGGGCGGGGGTAAGTACCAGTATTATGTTGGACTGTCGTATATGGGCAGACATAGCATGGGCGGGGGTAAGTACCAGTATTATGTTAGACTGTCGTATATGGGCAGACATAGCATGGGCGGGGGTAAGTACCAGTATTACGTTAGACTGTCGTATATGGGCAGACATAGCATGGGCGGGGGTAAGTACCAGTATTATGTTAGACTGTCGTATATGGGCAGACATAGCATGGGCGGGGGTAAGTACCAGTATTATGTTGGACTGTCGTATATGGGCAGACATAGCATGGGCGGGGGTAAGTACCAGTATTATGTTAGACTGTCGTATATGGGCAGACATAGCATTGGCGGGGGTAAGTACCAGTATTATGTTAGACTGTCGTATATGGGCAGACATAGCATGGGCGGGGGTAAGTACCAGTATTATGTTAGACTGTCGTATATGGGCAGATATAGCATGGGCGGGGGTAAGTACCAGTATTATGTTAGACTGTCGTATATGGGCAGACATAGCATGGGCGGGGGTGAGTACCAGTATTATGTTAGACTGTCGTATATGGGCAGACATAGCATGGGCGGGGATAAGTACCAGTATTATGTTAGACTGTCGTATATGGGCAGACATAGCATGGGCAGGGTTAAGTACTAGTATTACGTTAGACTGTCGTATATGGGCAGACATAGCATGGGCAGGGTTAAGTACCAGTATTACGTTAGACTGTCGTATATGGGCAGACATAGCATGGGCGGGAGTAAGTACCAGTATTACGTTAGATTGTCGTATATGGGCAGACATAGCATGGGCGGGAGTAAGTACCAGTATTACGTTAGATTGTCGTATATGGGCAGACATAGCATGGGCGGGGGTAAGTACCAGTATTACGTTAGACTGTCGTATATGGGCAGACATAGCATGGGCGGGGGTAAGTACCAGTATTACGTTAGATTGTCGTATATGGGAAGACATAGCATGGGCGGGGGTAAGTACCAGTATTACGTTAGACTGTCGTATATGGGCAGACATAGCATGGGCGGGGGTAAGTACCAGTATTACGTTAGACTGTCGTATATGGGCAGACATAGCATGGGCGGGGGTAAGCACCAGTATTACGTTAGACTGTCGTATATGGGCAGACATAGCATGGGCGGGGGTAAGTACCAGTATTACGTTAGACTGTCGTATATGGGCAGACATAGCATGGGCGGGGGTAAGTACCAGTATTACGTTAGACTGTCGTATATGGGCAGACATAGCATGGGCGGGGGTAAGTACCAGTATTACGTTAGACTGTCGTATATGGGCAGACATAGCATGGGCGGAGGTAAGTACCAGTATTACGTTAGACTGTCGTATATGGGCAGACATAGCATGGTCGGGGGTAAGTACCAGTATTACGTTAGAGACATAGCATGGGCGGGGGTAAGTACCAGTATTATGTTAGACTGTCGTTTATGGGCAGACATAGCATGGGCGGGGGTAAGTACCAGTATTATGTTAGACTGTCGTATATGGGCAGACATAGCATGGGCGGGGGTAAGTACCAGTTTTATGTTAGACTGTCGTATATGGGCAGACATAGCATGGGCGGGGGTAAGTACCAGTATTATGTTAGACTGTCGTATATGGGCCGACATAGCATGGGCGGGGGTAAGTACCAGTATTATGTTAGACTGTCGTATATGGGCCGACATAGCACGGGCGGGGGTAAGTACCAGTATTATGTTAGACTGTCGTATATGGGCAGACATAGCATGGGCAGGGGTAAGTACCAGTATTATGTTAGACTGTCGTATATGGGCAGACATAGCATGGGCGGGGGTAAGTATCAGTATTATGTTACACTGTCGTATATGGGCAGACATAGCATGGGCGGGGGTATGTACCAGTATTATGTTAGACTGTCGTATATGGGCAGACATAGCATGGGCGGGGGTAAGTACCAGTATTATGTTAGACTTTCGTATCTGGGCAGACATAGCATGGGCGGGGGTAAGTACCAGTATTATGTTAGACTGTCGTATATGGGCAGACATAGCATGGGCAGGGGTACGTACCAGTATTATGTTAGACTGTCGTATATGGGCAGACATAGCATGGGCAGGGGTAAGTACCAGTATTATGTTAGACTGTCGTATATGGGCAGACATAGCATGGGCAGGGGTAAGTACCAGTATTATGTTAGACTGTCGTATAAATCACTTGAACATTAATTCCGTTAGTCCTTTTGCCGTGCAATATTAATCAGAGAGGCCTGGTAACTATACCCACATTGTGCAGTAATCGAAGGACGGTAGTTAGAATCAATTCAACTATGAAAAATTCCCACATCCCCCAGACACACACAAACAAGATGGTTTCCTCCAACAGATTTCAATAATGACATAAAGACATCATGATATTCCTAACATAAAATATTCATCACTGACCTCACCTTCTCTGTGATAATAGAATAGCCATGCAAGCTTCGTCACTGACCTCACCCTCTCTGTGATAATAGAATAGCCATGCAAGCTTCAGCACTGACCTCACCCTCTCTGTGATAATACAATAGCCATGCAAGCTTCATCACTGACCTCACCCTCTCTGTGATAATAGAATAGTCATGCAAGCTTCATGACTGAGTCACCCTCTCTGTGATAATACAATAGCCATGTAAGCTTCGTCACTAGCCTCGCCCTCTCTGTGATAATAGAATGGCCATGCAAGCTTCACCACTGAGTCACCCTCTCTGTGATAATACAATAGCCATGCAAGCTTCATCACTGATCTCACCCTCTCTATGATAATACAATAGCCATGCAAGCTTCATCACTGACCTCACCCTCTCTGTGATAATTCAATAGCCACGCAAGCTTCATCACTGAGTCTCCCTCTCTGTGATAATACAATAGCCATGCAAGATTCATCACTGACCTCACCCTCTCTGTGATAATACAATAGCCATGCAAGCTTCATCACTGATTCACCCTCTCTGTGATAATACAATAGCCACGGAAGCTTCATCACTGACCTCACCCTCTCTGTGATAATACAATAGCCATGAAAGCCCAAAAGAGAAGACGTCTTTGTAATAAAAGGCTGAGGAGATGATATTATTGAGATGTCCATGTATTGTGAAATAACCATACTGTGAAGCCACGCTCATTTACCTTGTTACTAAGGGAAAGATGAGTGAAGAATGAATATTATTTGTATTTATGGTTGTAGCGTAAAACCCGTCCTGATTTACGGAGGGATCGTAAATGTGGACAAAGCATGTAGGCCTAAATGTTTCGTTCATGTTCCCAGCCCGCAGTGAGAATTATCTGCACTTTTGATCAATTTCGTGTGGTTCTATGTCACTTTGACCAAATTAAACGCAACATTTGTGTCCCCCACGCTTTTATTGTACCGGTAGCTGTTCTTGTCTTTCAGTATTCATGTTGTTCGTGTGTGCCGGTGTTTGCGTTGGTAGTTCCCATTTTTCCCCGCTGTTTAAGCCGTTTACATTTACCGCTGACTGTTTTGTTTAAACTTTCGTTTTCTAAGGTACCGTATCCTGTGTAGCCGCTTTGGTAATCACCAGGTATTTTTTGTGGTTTAACTCGTGTTAGTGGCGCCACCTACACTACGTGTGGTCCTTGTCTTTCATATCTCCGGGTTTGAATAGCCAGATTCTGTTTCACCAGAAACATGGAACTCAGCCAGGAAGAATTGAAGAACATGCTAACGGTGTTTCAAAAGATGGGGATGTCTCCAAAAGCCGATTCTGCAGGAGATTTTAAACAACGGCTCCAGGGAATGGCAGGACATGAGGGGCCATTGGTACATTTAGTGAAGAATGAAGATAGCAACCCCGAGCAATCGACAGCCAGCAATACAAGTACGCCCACTTCATCCTCCACGACCACTTACCAGTACTTTCCTAAAGTTCCATGGTTTAGTGGAGAGAGGGGTAAGGATACTCCCTACGACTTGTGGAGATTCGAAGTGGATTGCCTGCTACAGTCAAAGAGTCACAACCCCGACGTCGTCTTGCAAGTGGTGAGGAAGTCTTTGAAGGGTGAGGCGGCATTGCTGGCCATGAAACTGGGACATACGGCTGGCATTGAAGAGCTATTAGCTAAGTTGAAAAGTGCATTCGGGACATTGCGGAGACGTGAAACCCTGATGTCAGAGTTTTATAGTGCCAGCCAGAAGGACGATGAAGATGTTACTGCATGGGGTTGTAGGTTGGAAAATTTGGTTTACCAGATTTCCGAACGTAGGCCCATCAACCCAGAGGAGCAGGAGGAGATGCTTAGAACCAAGCTATGGGACGGTCTAAGATCATCGTTGAAAAGCCTGGCTGCTCACAAGTATGACGTCATCGCAAACTTTGATGAGCTTCGGTTGTGCCTGCGTGAGATCGAGTTCGATCAAAGCAGAGGGAAAGTGGGTGTTCCCAGTAAGAAGACTGCAGCCACAGCCAAAGTGGCCGCCATGGGAGAAGAGGCTTTGGTTACCAAGAAGGAGGTAGTAGATTTGCGAGAAATGATGAAGGAGATCAAAGCAGAGCTGGCAGAATTGAAAGAGCAGAAAAGCGAGCAAGCTTTTGTCTACTCTCAACAGCATTTTGAGCAGCAAGTTCCTCCGCAGCCCTACCCCACACTACCCCCTAACCAACAGATGTACGCCGGCCACTCTGCCACTCAGAACTTCAACCAGCGGCAAGGAAAGAGCAAGAAGAACTCTGCTGCATATCAGACTCAGAGATTCCCACCACCAGGTGGTGTGTCGGAATTCCAGGGTTATGAAAACCCACAACCCGCACGCTCCATGGAACCACAACCAGGATTACCCAGATTTCAGTCGCCCTCTGCACCGGCATCTACTAGACCACCAACTGGTGGTATGGGAATGCCCGGTGAGTTGGTCGTCCAGATCCAGTATCTTGTATGCTGCTCGTGGTCCCTGACACCCGATATAATGCCAGAGTTCCAGTCCTATTGGGAACTAATATTTTGAGCTGTCTTCTCGACGATTGCAGGAAGGCACATGGATGTAAATTTTTGCAGAAAGCGGCTCTTCATACACCTTGGTACTTGGCCTACAGAAGTATGGTGATCAGGTAAAAGGACCTAGAGAGGAATGAAGGGAAATTAGGTCTCATGAAGAGTGTGGAACAAAAGTGCATAATGATTCCTGCCAATAGTAATGCTGTGATCAAGGGACGAGTTGCGAAAGGATTGGCGTCTCCAAGCATCTGTGCATTACTCCAACCTTCGACACAGTCATCTCTACCACGTGACCTTGACATTGTGCCCACCATTACCACATATGACAGTTCAAGGCTTGAGACCATTGCAGTCCATATATCGAATGTGACAACGAGAACGGTGATAGTACCCCCGGGAGCATTGTTGTGTGAGATCCAACCAGTTACTCTGCATGAGCCACCGACCGGCCAGCCAGTGGATTTGGATATGCTGATGGACCAATTAGAGGTTGACATGGATGGTTTGAGTAGTGATGAAATTCAGCAGGGACTACAGTTCCTTTCCGAGTTTCAACACATCTTTTCGAAGGGGGAGGAAGACCTGGGACATTCAACTATGGTCCATCACCGTATAGAGCTATACGACAACGTGCCATTTAAGCAGAGACACCGTCGAATTCCACCAGCTCTGTACGAGGAGGTCCGGAACCATTTGCAGCAACTTCTATCAGCTGGAGTCATTAGGCGGTCACATAGTCCATGGGCCTCTAATGTGGTGTTACGGAAGAAAGATGGCCGACTTCGCATGTGCATAGACTATCGCCAGCTTAAGAACCGGACCATCAAAGACTCCTATGCGTTGCCAAGGATAGAGGAATTACTGGATTCCTTAGCGGGGATGAAATTCTTCTCCGTTTTGGATATGAAGAGTGGTTACCATCAGGTCGAGCTCGAAGAAGTACACAAACAGAAGACTGCTTTTACTGTTAGGCCGCAAGGTTTCTTCGAGTACAACCGTATGCCATTTGGACTCTCCAACGCGCCAGCAACGTATCAGCGCCTCATGGAAGAGTGTTTAGAAGGACTCCACCTAAACATCTTCTCCAGAACTTACGAGGAACACGTTGAGAGGTTGAGACTTGTCTTCCAGAGACTACAGGAAACTGGCTTGAAACTTGCTCCGAGCAAGTGCAAGTTTTTTAAACGTCGTGTTCGCTATGTTGGGTACATAGTTTCTGAAGACGGAGTTGAAGTTGACCCAGAGAAGGTGGAGAAGATAAAGGATTGGCCTCCACCATCAACTTCTGAGGAGGTTCGTAAATTCCTAGGATTTGCAGGCTATTATCAGAAGTTTATTAAGGATTTTCCAAAGATTAACCGTTCGTTGACAGAACTCATGCCAAAGTCTGCGACCAAGAAATCTCGCCAGCATTCCAAGTCTACCAACTGGGTGTGGGGTCCCGACCAGGAACAGGCCTTTGCCGATCTCAAGCAACATCTGATGAGTCCTCCTGTACTGGGCTATGCAGATTACTCGAAATCATTCGAACTCCACACAGATGCCAGCACCCAGGGTCTAGGAGCAGTTCTATACCAAGAGCAGGGTGGTCGACTGCGAGTCATAGCCTATGCAAGTAGGGGATTGAGCCGCTCCGAGCGAAACTATGCAGCACATAAAGTAGAGTTTTTATGTCTGAAGTGGGCGGTCTCGGAGAAATTTCACGACTACTTGTATGGGAATGACTTCGTGGTCATGACCGATAACAACCCATTGACCTACGCACTGACGAGTGCACGACTCGATGCTACAGGGCATAGATGGTTGGCTGCGTTAGCCTGTTACAACTTTAGCATTCACTACCGAGCCGGAAAGGCAAATGTTGATGCCGATATATTGTCACGTCTGCCGGAGAAGGATGATCCCGTGCAACTGGAATGTATATCCAAGGAATCTGTTGGAGCGATTTGTAACACTATCCACGTCTCAAATCTGGTTGAGAGTTTGTGTCTTTCTGCGGCTCCGGTCGAAGATGATCCAGATGTTACTGTTGACAGGTGTGATATGAATGCGAGGGAATGGAGGAGAACTCAAGGAAAGGATCCATCCCTCGTTCGAATTATCGACCACGTGCGTGCTGGAACCAAGCCAGACCGTACACAGTTTATTGGAGACCAACGAATGAATACCATGTTGAAGAATTTCCACCAGTTCAAGTTGAAAAGTGGCGTGCTCTATCGTATAACCCAAGTGGAAGGTACAGAGCTGGACCAGTTGGTGTTATCGGACAGATGTTAGGCGGCCGCACTCCGTAGTCTGCACGACAATGTTGGCCACCCGGGCAGGGACAGAACTTTGTCACTATTGAGAGATAGGTTCTACTGGCCCGGAATGTCCAAGGACGTCGAAGCACACATACGGAGTTGTGACCGGTGTCTGCGTCGCAAGTCTCCCAACACAGATCGTGCACCTCTGGTGAGCATTGAAACATCTGAGCCCCTTGAACTAGTATGTATGGACTTCCTTACATTAGAACCTTCCAAAGGAGGATTGGAGCATGTGCTAGTTGTTACTGATCACTTTACAAGGTACGCGCAAGCATATCCCACTAGAAATATGACAGCGAAAACAACTGCAGATGCATTTTTCAACAACTTTGTGATCCACTACGGCCTACCAAAGAGGATTCACTCGGACCAGGGTGCAAATTTCACTGGAAAATTGATGCAGGAGTTATGCCAGCTACTGGAGATTGAGAAGTCCCGGACAACTCCTTACCACCCTATGGGCAATGGAATGTGTGAGCGGTTCAACCGCACCCTTTGCAACATGCTAGGCACACTGGATACTCAGAGTAAGAGGGACTGGAAGTCGCATGTGGGCCCACTGGTCCATGCGTACAACTGCACGCGCCATGAGACGACTGGAATATCTCCATATTTTCTGATGTTTGGGAGGCATCCACGTCTCCCTGTGAACCTGGCCTTTGGACTGGATATAGAGCCAAGCAAGCCGACATCGATGTCCAATTACACGAAGTCCTTAAAAGAACGTCTGAAGCAGGCATACGAAGTGGCATCGACAGCCGTGACGAAATCACAGTCCAAACAGCGAAAATATTTTAACCTGAGAGCTAGAGCTGCTGTGCTGGAGGAAGGTGATAGAGTGTTGGTTAAGACCGTCGTGTTTGAAGGAAGACACAAGCTAGCCGACAAGTGGGGAGAGAATGTTTATGTTGTCTTACGCCAGCCTAATCCATCCATACCGGTGTTTGTGGTCGGTAAGGAGAGTGGAGAAGGAAGGAGGAGGACACTCCATCGAAACCTACTTCTACCGGTAGGTTCTATTCCCGGACAAGATGCACCGATTCCCGTACCTAGGAAGGCATCGAGGACGGTACCCATTCCGGTACCTAGGAAGAGACGGGCACCAGCCCAATCTGGGCCAGCAAGCACGGCAGTTGAAGATTCACCCAGCGACGATGGATCTGGAGATGATTACTCAGTGGTGGTATGTACCGAACCTCTGACATTCAGCGTCTGCTGGTGACCCAGTGGACGGGCCAGCTGAAGTGAGCCGCGAAGATGGCATGGAGTCAATGGAAGAGAGGACGGCTGTTGAAGAGGAACCGGTAGGAGAAGCTGAGAGTACCATTCCTTCCGAAGAAGGAGCAGGGGATCCTTCTCCAGACCCAGATCGTGTGACAGATGCTAATGATGAGGAAGACCAGCAAGACTTGGTGAACCCCGAGTCACTTCCACGGAGGTCGGCGCGTGATCGCAGGCAGCCAGAGTGGATGAGGCGAGGGGACTATGCTTTCTCTGCGGTGGTTCATCAACAGGATTGGCTCGTGCGGGCGAATTATCTTAAGTCACTAATAGCCGAGGGTATAGTGACAGATACACAGAAGGTGTCCGATGCCATTGTCGATCTCATCACAGGAAGTAACAAATGACGAGGACGTCCATTTTCCTAGAGGGGGAGTATGTGATACAGGTTTTAGTCGTTAGAAGTATGTAGTTTTAATACAGCCAAATGTAAACCAGGTTATTGGTAGGCACCAGTCAAGGTGTACCTTATAATCTGGGCATTGTGACCTATTGTCTTAGTATTTTGAGTACAACTCATTTGTGTTGTTGCCTTAATAGCAATAACCGTGTGGTCAATTCTGATTGGTTGATTGGTACAGATTTCAAACTTAACTGATTTCACACACTAATGTAGCACTTGCCATTTGAATCCTGCACAGAACACTTGTGTTTTGAATATTTTCCTGGAGCTGTCCTTTTTCTGCACAATTGGACTGTGGACATTTGACTCAAGGTTAGTTTGTATATTTTCTATATTTTTGCATAGGACTATAACTGTTGCTTATATCATATAGACTGACTAGAATAGAAGTATTATTTTGTACAGTATTTTGGTAAGATTTATATTCGTAATAGCTATTTTCTCTACTTGCTTTTACTAGAGAATATAACGCCCGGTATAATTGATAGTGTGAATGATGTGAGTAATTGTGAATGCATAATTTGGTTTATACTGTGCTTAATTGTAACTACTGCCGATATCAATGTAACTGGTATTTCTTGGCCTATCTTTTGTGATATGTAAGCTGGATGCTTGTAACAAGGCATTATTGTTTGTTTATATGCAGATCATTTCGTGAGTAGCGTAGTGCTAGTGGTGGTGCGCTGTTATACAGTGGAATACGCCCCAGTGTCACCCACAGGGTAGGAATCTGTGTTTGTTATTATGTATTGATAACGTCTCCGTCTGTATCGCATTGCTGTACTGACATAAGAGTATTTAATATATTTGTGTATGGATAAATATTTATCTGCAAAGAACGTATCCATAATATATGTAACTGCCGGGAGATACTTTCTTTATTGTGAGCTGTAACTTATTATATATATTCGAGATTTGTGAAATTACAGTGCAAGTGTAAATGCTCACTTATATGTTTATTTAATTGTATTGATTGTTTATTTATAGTCTGTTATATTATGTGATTTCAGGGTGTCTTCTTCTACTACTTATCCTACTGTGGAATAAAAAACAACAAGACTCACACCCCGTAACCAGTGTTGGTGTTTGTATATTCTCGCCCTCACAAGCTCGGTTACACCACCACGGAACATTGCGGAATTAGCCGAGAGTCGCTGAAAGCCTCGTAAGTCAGCCCACCATGTGGTAAGATAAGCGGTCATAAAATAATCAAGGGGCTTAGTTTTATCACTGTCGGCGGCCAAATTTTGATCATTGATGTCACGGAGTGATCTCTCAATCTATATTAGGCTCCATGCCTTGATGTAGTCCAAATTGTGTTGTTGTAAAGAGATGAACAGTTATTCAAGTACAGATGTGCTGCACTTGATTAATTCTGGCTAATTCAAGTTGTTGCGACGCGAGCAGTTCGGATAATCTCGCACTTTTAATCTCCGACAAAGGCTACATGGCTAGGTGAAGACTCACTGTGCGGAGACTGCCAGGGCGTTTTTTTTTCGCTCTGTATAATTTACTGAGGGCAGGGTCGATCGACTGATAGGAGGGGAGATAACCCTGTTTGGAGGTTGCGTAAAACCCGACACCAAATTTGTAAAAGCGCATATCATTGGTGGAAATGATAGGAAGGCGTAGATTTACGGCTAAATGAATTACAGGCATCCTGTAAATACGAATTGTGGCAGGCTTGGCGATTTTATACCATGGTACAAAATAATTACAGGCACCCTGTAAATACGAATTATGGCAGGCTTGGCATTTACAGGTATCCTGTAAATACGAATTGTGGCAGGCTTGGCGATTTTATACCATGGTACAAAATAATTACAGGCATCCTGTAAATACGAATTATGGCAGGCTTGACATTTACAGGTATCCTGTAAAAACGAATTGTGGCAGGCTTGGCGATTTTATACCATGGTACAAAATAATTACAGGCATCCTGTAAATACGAATTATGGCAGGCTTGGCATTTACAGGCACCCTGTAAATACGAATTATTGCAGGCTTGGCATTTTATGCCATGGTTTATTTACAGGCATCCTGTAAATGACGAATTGTGGCAGGGATGGCCAACCATAAAGCCTGCCACAATTCGTATTTACAGGATACCTGTAAATGCCAAGCCTGCCATAATTCGTATTTACAGGATGCCTGTAATTATTTTGTACCATGGTATAAAATCGCCAAGCCTGCCACAATTCGTATTTACAGGATACCTGTAAATGACAAGCCTGCCATATTTCGTATTTACAGGATGCCTGTAATTATTTTGTACCATGGTATAAAATCGCCAAGCCTGCCACAATTCGTATTTACAGGATGCCTGTAATTCATTTAGCCGTAAGTCGTAAATCTACGCCTTCTTATCATTTCCACCAATGATATGCGCTTTTGCAAATTTGGTGCCGAGTTTTACGCAACCTCCAAACAGGGTTATCTCCCCTCCTATCAGTCGATCGACCCTGCCCTCAGTAAATTATACAGAGCGAAAAAAAACGTCCTGGCAGTCTCCGCACAGTGAGTCTTCATCAAGCCATGTAGCCTTTGTCGGAGATTAAAAGTGCGAGATTATCCGAACTGCTCGGTATCGCAACAACTTGAATTAGCCAGAATTAATCAAGTGCAGCACATCTGTACTTAAATAACTGTTCGTCTCTTTACAACAACAACATTTGGACTACATCAAGGCATGGAGCCTAATATAGATTGAGAGATCACTCCGTGACATCAATGGTCAAAATTTGGCCGCCGACAGTGATAAAACTAAGCCCCTTGATTATTTTATGACCGCTTATCTTACCACATGGTGGGCTGACTTACGAGGCTTTCAGCGACTCTCGGCTAATTCCGCAATGTTCCGTGGTGGTATGAGCATGTAAATTTAGGGAGTTAAATCCTGATAATGTAATTGTGTTAAAAAGACGATTTTCGCTCGTGTGAGCACCCAAATCGAATATCGGAATGTGTAAAGCAGCCAGCCATCTCAGCAATGTGTCCTATCATATTATCCGGAAGTCTCCGGAAAATATTTTATTTTACGAGAACAATTCACTCAGCTTGAATATATATGTTCATTCGTCCATATATTGGATCTAGTGGACCTATTTCAATGTTTTTTGCACCAAAAGGCATCATTTTCCAAGCCTGATTTCCTGGCTACCATGATTTCCAACTACAGCCATTATTTACAGATTGGTCGGTTTACGGTTGGTTGTAGTTTATCTCCGCCCAGATTACTGTAACCAGTGTTGAAAGATGGACCAGAGTTTTAAGACATCAAGTGCGTTGATTGCTGTCAGTGGCCAGACCTGAACACACAGAACAGGCCCAGCAGTGTCAACAGATTAAGACCTCATTATCTAGCCTGCTTGCTTTGATATTTTTTTGAGCAGGGTTCTAAGCGGATTAAACAGACGCGTTGTAGATGAGACTGATAAGATGTTATTTCTCCATCTATAGTAGGCCCCATGATCAAGGCTAACGGTCGTTTGTTTGAAAACAAATCAGCGATGCTTGCTTTATCGGAATTAAATGGTCTCGCACATTCACATCTGCAAAATTATATATCTTCGTATTTAGTGTGTGATCTGTTTTTAGCTGGTAAAATTCAGGTTTTGTGATATGATGTTTTGGTACATGGCTATCTGTAAATTGACTGAGGGCAGCGTCGATCGACAGGCAGAAGGGAAGATGACCCTGTTTGGAGGTTGTGTAAAGCCCGGCACCAAATTTGTAAAAGCGTATATCATTGGTGGAAGTAATAAGAAGGCGTAGATTTACGATTTATGGTTAAATGAATTACAGGCATCCTGTAAATACGAATTGTGGCAGGCTTGGCGGTTTTATACCATGGTACAAAATAATTACAGGCATCCTGTAAATAAGAATTATGGCAGGCTTGGCATTTACAGGTATCCTGTAAATACGAATTGTGGCAGGCTTGGCGATTTTATACCATGGTACAAAATAATTACAGGCATCCTGTAAATACGAATTATGGCAGGCTTGGCATTTACAGATATCCTGTAAATACGAATTGTGGCAGGCTTGACGATTTTATACCATGGTACAAAATAATTACAGGCATCCTGTAAATACGAATTATGGCAGGCTTGGCATTTACAGGCACCCTGTAAATACGAATTATGGCAGGCCTGGCATTTTATACCATGGTATATATTATTTACAGGCATCATGTAAATGACGAATTGTGGCAGGGATGGCCAACCATATACAGGCCAGACGACTGTGCATGGATCTGCATATGTTCACTGACGCAGTACTGGTCAACGTAACATGATTTTATCAGTCATGACGTACGATGATCCAAGGGCTTAGGCGATTCACTGACGAAAACACAGGCCCACAAAACAAGAGTTTGGAGCGGGCTCTAGTGGCACGTATGGCATCGGGAGCCGAAAACGGCCCGACGCCGGACCGCCGATACATTTGGAGCGTCACCGACGACTTGGTGGTTAATGTAAAATCATTGGTCAAAACAAAAGTGATAATCAAATTATATTATTTTTGACCAGTTTGATCGCATAATTATTCAATTATATCTACAACATTTATGATGGGCCTACGTATAAAATTAATTTCATTGACTGCGGGAAATTTATGCCGACTTTGGGCGCGAAATTCGTGTTCAGTTACTTCCCTTGCGCGGCACTGTGATCGTCTGCCTGAGTGAGAGATGCGTTAGCCTGCAAGTGTAAGATGCCATTTTATTGAAGACGAAATCTGCTATTTTACAGGTATGTGTTGATTGTTTTATCTTGACATTTCGCAGATAATTAGTTAAGAATGTTCTGAGTCAACCTCCATCGAGTTTATACTTTAGAAATATGTAAAATTGTAAATTTTAGCGCTGAAAGTTCGGTGGTGAGCGCCGGACTAACTTTGTTTGTGACGTCACTTTACAGACCATGCCCCTATTATACTTTAAACAAACTTCTGATGGGTTCTTTTAGGGTTCTTATGGGTTCTTTGTGGGTTCTTTGCACTAAAAATGTTTGCACTAAATATAGAATCAACTGGGAACGATGAATACTGATTCAACAATAGATTTCGCCACACAAAAATGGCTTGGGTTTTTACATCTTGATCCATGTTCGCGCGAGTCCTTAATGTCCAAGTTGATGAAGTGAACTCTGAAGTGATTTATTTCCGTAGCGATAACTGGAGGTATATTTGATTCTTTAGAAACTTACTTTTCGATGTTAAATGTTAGGGATAATAGCAAATTATCACAGAAAGACTGTATGAGAGATAATTATTAGTCATTTTGGTATTTTGAACTGAAGATGGTGAATATTCTAGATATGTTTCCCATACAGATAAAGTTCTATGTTGTGATAGATTTCAGTGAATTCTGCCGTTCAGCTTCTGTTACCTATTTTATTTCATCATGAGAAACCATGCTTATAGATTAAATATTACCCGACCGTGGAATTTAATTGTCTATGAAAAAGCCTCAATCATGTCAATTTGACTTGTATTCAGCAATTTCCACTGAGAAGTATTGATGTTTACAGATTATATGTAATCAACTCCTTTAATTTCATTGCTCTAATTCATTTTATTTCTGTCTTTTTACAGAACCCTGCTTAATAAATAAAGCTGTTACTGAAATATATTGGCAGTACTCAAGTTTTGAGTAAATCTTCCAGGATACAATATAGTCTGCTGTAACTGATTCCTTATTTTACTTATTAAACAAATTATGTATAAAATATTATTATCTCCATTTAGATCAGGGTATTTGTGGTATCCTGAGAATTATCCCCCTTTGGCCATATTGTGATATATGATGTAATAGAATGAAATAATTTGGAGGACTGGGCATGAGTCCAGGGGTGGATAACCGTGATGTAATTTCATGTTGATGCTCCAGAATACCCTCCTCATTTATCAGACCAATTTGACTTGTTTCCTCTATCCATCGGGTACTCTGATTATTAAGAGAATATTTTTGGGAGGTTGTTATAATATTTAGTATGTGTTTGCATTTTTCAGCGACTGAACACAAACCATTAACTATCCACATTTGAATTAATTCACCAGCATGAACATTTGAATCAATTTGTCAGCAAGAATGATATATGTGTGAAATAATCACCCTTACCGAAATCTGCAGGTTGCGGCAAGGTTGCCGCAAGTTTGCGGCAAGCTGGCCGCAACCTGATCAGTGTGCCAGAACTGTTGGGGAGAGTATGCCGCTAGCGGCAGTCTCAATTGGTGATTCCACAGTGTGCCGGTACTGGCAAACAGTATGCAGAGAGTGCGCCAGAAGAAGATAAAAGTGTGCCGCTAGAGGCGCACAGTGCGCAGATAGTGTGCCAGAGCCAAACTTTGGGCCGCTAGTGGTGTACAGTGCGCCGAGAGTGTGCCGGAATCAGAGTATGCCGCTACCGGCACACTCTGTATGGAATGGACTGCACTGAAGATTTGCCAGCTGTTATTAGTTAACCCAGTTAACTTTTGACTCCTAATTTTCAATCTGGATAGGAAACTATCCAAACTGTACCAGTGTAGGAATACATCACAGAAGGAACTATACAAAATTAGTGTACCACACTGTACCACATAGTTGAAGTTATAGTTGTTAGGGGAATGTTCTCAGAATGAACAATTAATTCCGAGACAAAATTTCATTGTAGGATTCTAATATACCTGGTACTAACCTTTCCTATCATTGGACTACTTTTGGTGCACATGTATACATATGTAATTCGGTTCAGGACTTTCAAATCTGGCAATTGGTGAGAATGGTGGGAGAATATGTTTGCAACCATGAGGAGTTGTTCCTGCTAACTTAGGCCTGCATAATTTATACTATTTCCTGGTCATACATGATACAGATTTGTGTGGTAAGTCTGTTTGAATGCAAAGTAACAGTTTGATTATGGTTTAGGCCAGTCCAGTAATTTTGTAGACAAGTTGTAGTTTTCTCTGCCATGTTGATCAGTGTGTTCTTTCATTCATTCAGTGTCTGTTTAGATTTCATTGCATGACAGATCTTATGTACACCAGTTTGAGTGGAGTGATTTGTACCATTCATGTGGAGGTCAGGATGATGTCATTCTGACCACCACCATGAAAATATTGATAAGCCCAGAAGTTATTGGAAGAGTGCGCCGGAAGGCTGCCGGAAGAGTGCGCGGTGAGGTTGCCGGAAGAGTGTGCGGTGAGGTTGCCGGAAGAGTGCGCGGTGAGGTTGCCGGAAGAGTGCGCGGTGAGGTTGCCGGAAGAGTGCGCGGTGAGGTTGCCGGAAGAGTGCGCCAGAAGGCTGCCGGAAGAGTGTGCCGGAAGGCTGCCGGAAGAGTGTGCCAGAAGGCTGCCGGAATACATAAGCAGTTTGCGGCCAGCTTGCCGCAATCTGTATAGTGTGCCGGAAAGCTCATTTGCATGTGAAAAACTCTGTTGCGGCAAGGTTGCCGCAAACTCTCCGGCACACTGTGTGCAGTGAGGTTGCCGCCGCAACCAGTGTGCCAGAAGAATATTATTTAGGTAAGGGCATGTACTTTTCATGTTGATTTCAGATTAGTGCTTTAGGCCTTTTGTGGGGAAATGATGTCAGACACACCACCATATGAAAGCGATATTGGGGACTGATGCTGCCCATAGCCGCAAGTGGTCAGGAAAAGGGGCAAAGGACAAGTTCATGGACTTTGTTGAATAATACTGTGTTCAGTAAGTATGACAAATACAATTTATACAGCTAACATTTGGTTAGAGTGAACTACAAATTCACACTACATCTCCTTTCTTTATTTGGCCAAGAAGAATGAGTCTGCATTCTATCTACTGCCGTCTCTAGTGAACACAACACAATTCCCGGTAGAAATTTTGTTAGATTCTTTAGAAATTTACCACATATTATCATCACCATATGAAGATGTACACGTGACCCTTTTTGACCTGATCCAACTTGTTTCCCCTTACAAGTTATGCGACTTGATTGTTGAAACCACCACTTTCATCTGGTATTCATTTTAGTGAATGCCACTTATCACGTCATGTATGATTTTGAAACACCATAAACAGGTTTACCATAAGGATCAAGCTTATGCCCTGAAATCATGGAGTATCATGATAAGCTGTATGATTTCCTGAAACATGTTAATCAGTTAATCCTATAATATCACTGACACATCACTGATCAGCTGATCTGATGATCATCTCCTCAGCATCCCTTTATTGCACATTATCTCATAGGCTATTTCCCCCCTTTCTCCTTTTCGGGGATAGCCCTGTTAATGTCTAATATGTATCTGTATGTCTCTGTATGTTTAAGGGCATATCTTGGACTCAGTTGAGGTCTTGTTTATAATGAAACCCATTTTGTAATTAAAGAGAATTTAGGCATTACACGTACTGTTAACTCTGGTTGGGACTGTTTTAATTAATGGTTTGCTTTTGCAATTCTCCCTTGAGGTTTAGTTTGATAATATGATTACTAGCCAGAGATATATATTCAACCACTGATGATATTCTTCATATGATGATCTTACATTCGTATAAAGCTTGACAGTAGAAAAGTCCTTGTTTTCAATCATTAATATCAGGATAATTTTGACCAGTGCCTTGTCTGCTTCTGTTTTAGAATGCAGGAGGAAACATCACCTGGAAACTAACGATAACTGAAAGAGATTGAAACAGCAGTCGGCGGCCGGAATAATGCATGTGATCAAGATGGCAGGCGAAGGAGCCGAGATGGCAAAGCAGCATCATTCAAAATGTCTGGAGATGGTCGGCTTGAAGCATTTGCTTTATCCCAAAATTATGATTTAATTTAATATATCCACTAGACTTTTGAATATTTTGTTGTGATTTTTAGTCCCATTAATAAAGTCTGAATTAAGAAACTTAGTATTCTTAGAAAACATATAATTTAAATTTTGAACAACGTCAAAAACATTGAAAACATTTGGAAAAATTGATCGTGGAGTTTTTAGGCCAAGAATGTTGTTTTGAATATAAAATTCTCGAAGATTTTATTTCATTTTGTGTGTCATGACAATCGACTGAAATAAAGTGTTCGATATGAGAGCTGGCGAAAAATGCAATTATTCCTTTATCATCACCTTCTGAACTGAAAAATGGAGTCTTACAAGCCTTCTTTGGTGAAAATGTTACTTCTTGAAAAGAATACTACATCATGTCGTCTTAATTAGTAGGTGCAGCTGATTGTCTAGCTGAAAGTACACCGAATCCTCGAATATTTCAATCACATGCAATTTTTGGACAAAATACGATCATTAGCCTACACTAAATTTATCACCCTGTGAAATCATAATGATTACAAAATAATGGATTATTTGTTGATTTTAGACCATTTTGTGAAATGTACTAAATAAATATTTATGATCCTATTTATTTAGTACACTTCGAAAAATGGTCCAAAATCAACAAATAATCCATTATTTCTTAATCATTTGATTGATTTTAGAGAGTGATTAAATTTACTTTAATGATTTATTTTGTCTAAAATTTGGATGTGATTGAAATATTTGAGGACTTCGAGGAATTCGGGGAATGGGTACCACTGCTCACTCGAATGTTGATCAGTCAGAAACATTCTTGTGATGCTGGAAATACTCTAATAATTCAATCACTGGGGATATCACTTCCTATTATTGGAGTATTTACATCATCGCAAGATTGATCAACAGTCGTGTGAGCAATAGCAGCCATTGTCAAGCCAACAATTGGGTCAACAGTGGCAGCCACTGCTGGACCGAAGTAATCGGGCCACCGGTGGGCCGATGAGCAAAACTTTAGTGGTCCTTCGACGATGGCCAACAGTGGGCCACCAGTGGAAACCGACCGTCGGAACAGAAGTGGATGCCACTGGTGGACCGAAGTAATCGGGCCATTGGTGGGCCGATGAGCAGAATTGTGGTGGTCCTCTGGCGGTGGCCATCAAAGGGTCACCAGTACAGCCGATGGTGGGCCACTGGTGGACCATTAAAATTTGCTGTGTGGGAAGGTGTGACACGGACTTCGGGTGAATCGAGAAATAAACGGTTTACCGCCAAACAAAATAGATCAGCATATTCTACAAGTATCACTTTATATATTCCCGTCGTCAAATTAGTAAATTTGTGCAATTTTTTACCTTTGCCGGGCGATTCAAAATCCAACCAGACTGTCCATCCATCTAGGAATATGGCGGGCTTCGTTCTCAATTCTGATTGGTCAATTGCGACAGCTGATCAGTGCGTGACCTCTCTTGCCGGAGGCGTGTCTCGACTGACCAATCAGTATTGAGAACGAAGCCCGCCATAATCGGGCTGTTCCTAGATGGATGGACAGTCTGGTTGAATTTTGAATCGCCCGGCAAAGGTAAAACATTGCACAAATTTACTAATTTGAAGACGGGAATATATAAAGTGATACTTGTAGAATATGCTGATGTATTTTGTTTGGCGATAAACCGTTTATTTCTCGATTCACCCAAAGTGCGTTTCACGCCTTGATGTTGATTTATATAAAGCATGGGGTTATATATAGAGACCCTATATTTCGACACGTCACCGTAATACCACCGTCCACACCCCCCAAAACTCTTGTTTTGCGGGCCTGTGGACGAAAATATAGCGTCAGAAAATAGACCAGAAATCCACATCCACACATCCCCAAGTCTCACTGTAGGCCTAATAATGAATGGTCCATCCGGGTCCGCGATACACCAAAAATAGCAGCAGGAAGCACTTACTTGCATTCCAAATACAACCGAGAAAATTCATGAAATGTAAAAATCTCCACCATATTGGTACAAGAGCTTTTCCAAAAAGTATATCCACCCCCCTCACCTAAGGACGAGTTTCCCCCACAAACAATTTAGTTCAAATTCTGTTCTATAATCCTTTTTGGTACTTAATAATGTGGAATTCAAGAAAGGTGTTGATGGAAATATAAAGTTCTTTGTATTGTAATCTTAAAACGCAAAATTTCAGGGGTAAATCCGGACCATTCAATAGGAGGGTGGGTATAATTTTTGGAAAATCTCATGTACCAATATGGTGGAGATGTTTACATTTCTTGGCTGGAATTTTCTCGTCTATTATTTGGGATGCAAGTCCAACGGGCCTCCCACAATAATAGGAGGTAGCAGACCGGTAGTCTTGAAAGCGAACATACGGTACCCCTCTGATGATCGTAATGACACAGCTCCCAAAGCTGAATAGATATATTTTTGTCATTTAGAAAGTGATCGTATAACAATATTTTCGTTATTTTGGGATAACACTATCTTAGAATAGCACAAATTCTAGTGCTCAAAATTTGGTCGAGTTCCGTGCGGGATTCGAACCAGCGACCCCAGAGTCAGGCACCTACTCGCCAGCACTGTATGTCGGCGATCTAAACCACTCGGCCAACGGGCCTCCCACAATAATAGGAGGTAGCAGACCGGTAGTCTTGAAAGCGAACATACAGTACCCCTGTTATGATCGTAATGACACAGCTCCCAAAGCTGATATATTTTTGTCATTTAGAGTGGTTTAGATCGCCATGTATGTTCGCCAGTGCTGGCGAGTAGGTGCCTGACTCTGGGGTCGCTGGTTCGAATCCCGCACGGAACCCGACCAAATTTTCAGCACTAGAATTTGTGCTATTCTAAGATAGTGTTATCCCAAAATAACGAAAATATTGTTATACGATCACTTTCTAAATGACAAAAATATATCTATTCAGCTTTGAGAGCTGTGTCATTACGATCATCAGAGGGGTACTGTATGTTCGCTTTCAAGACTACCGGTCTGCTACCTCCTATTATTGTGGGAGGCCCGTTGGCCGAGTGGTTTAGATCGCCGACATACAGTGCTGGCGAGTAGGTGCCTGACTCTGGGGTCGCTGGTTCGAATCCCGCACGGAACTCGACCAAATTTTGAGCACTAGAATTTGTGCTATTCTAAGATAGTGTTATCCCAAAATAACGAAAATATTGTTATACGATCACTTTCTAAATGACAAAAATATATCTATTCAGCTTTGGGAGCTGTGTCATTACGATCATCAGAGGGGTACTGTATGTTCGCTTTCAAGACTACCGGTCTGCTACCTCCTATTATTGTGGGAGGCCCGTTGGCCGAGTGGTTTAGATCGCCGGCATACAGTGCTGGCGATTAGGTGCCCGACTCTGGGGTCGCTGGTTCGAATCCCGCACGGGACTCGACCAAATTTTCAGCACAAGAATTTGTGCTATTCTAAGATAGTGTTATCCCAAAATAACGAAAATACTGTTATACGATCACTTTCTAAATGATAAAAAATATATCTATTCCGCTTTGGGAGCTGTGTCATTACGATCATCAGAGGGGTACTGTATGTTCGCTTTCAAGACTACCGGTCTGCTACCTCCTATTATTGTGGGAGGCCCGTTGGCCGAGTGGTTTAGATCGCCGACATACAGTGCTGGCGAGTAGGTGCCTGACTCTGGGGTCGCTGGTTCGAATCCCGCACGGAACTCGACCAAATTTTCAGCACTAGAATTTGTGCTATTCTAAGATAGTGTTATCCCAAAATAACGAAAATATTGTTATACGATCACTTTCTAAATGACAAAAATATATCTATTCAGCTTTGGGAGCTGTGTCATTACGATCATCAGAGGGGTACTGTATGTTCGCTTTCAAGACTACCGGTCTGCTACCTCCTATTATTGTGGGAGGCCCGTTGGCCCAGTGGTTTAGATCGCCGACATACAGTGCTGGAGAGTAGGTGCCTGACTCGGGGGTCGCTGGTTCGAATCCCGCACGGAACCCGACCAAATTTTCAGCACTAGAATTTGTGCTATTCTAAGATAGTGTTATCCAAAAATAACGAAAATATTGTTATACGATCACTTTCTAAATGACAAAAATATATCTATTCAGCTTTGGGAGCTGTGTCATTACGATCATCAGAGGGGTACTGTATGTTCGCTTTCAAGACTACCGGTCTGCTACCTCCTATTATTGTGGGAGGCCCGTTGGCCGAGTGGTTTAGATCGCCGACATACAGTGCTGGCGTGTAGGTGCCTGACTCTGGGGTCGCTGGTCCGAATCCCGCACGGAACTCGACCAAATTTTCAGCACTAGAATTTGTGCTATTCTAAGATAGTGTTATCCCAAAATAACGAAAATATTGTTATACGATCACTTTCTAAATGACAAAAATATATCTATTTAGCTTTGGGAGCTGTGTCATTACGATCATCAGAGGGGTACTGTATGTTCGCTTTCAAGACTACCGGTCTGCTACCTCCTATTATTGTGGGAGGCCCATTGGCCGAGTGGTTTAGATCGCCGACATACAGTGCTGGCGAGTAGGTGCCTGACTCTGGGGTCGCTGGTTCGAATCCCGCACGGAACTCGACCAAATTTTGAGCACTAGAATTTGTGCTATTCTAAGATAGTGTTATCCCAAAATAACGAAAATACTGTTATACGATCACTTTCTAAATGATAAAAAATATATCTATTCAGCTTTGGGAGCTGTGTCATTACGATCATCAGAGGGGTACTGTATGTTCGCTTTCAAGACTACCGGTCTGCTACCTCCTATTATTGTGGGAGGCCCGTTGGCCCAGTGGTTTAGATCGCCGACATACAGTGCTGGAGAGTAGGTGCCTGACTCGGGGGTCGCTGGTTCGAATCCCGCACGGAACCCGACCAAATTTTCAGCACTAGAATTTGTGCTATTCTAAGATAGTGTTATCCAAAAATAACGAAAATATTGTTATACGATCACTTTCTAAATGACAAAAATATATCTATTCAGCTTTGGGAGCTGTGTCATTACGATCATCAGAGGGGTACTGTATGTTCGCTTTCAAGACTACCGGTCTGCTACCTCCTATTATTGTGGGAGGCCCGTTGGCCGAGTGGTTTAGATCGCCGACATACAGTGCTGGCGTGTAGGTGCCTGACTCTGGGGTCGCTGGTCCGAATCCCGCACGGAACTCGACCAAATTTTCAGCACTAGAATTTGTGCTATTCTAAGATAGTGTTATCCCAAAATAACGAAAATATTGTTATACGATCACTTTCTAAATGACAAACATATATCTATTGAGCTTTGGGAGCTGTGTCATTACGATCATCAGAGGGGTACTGTATGTTCGCTTTCAAGACTACCGGTCTGCTACCTCCTATTATTGTGGGAGGCCCATTGGCCGAGTGGTTTAGATCGCCGACATACAGTGCTGGCGAGTAGGTGCCTGACTCTGGGGTCGCTGGTTCGAATCCCGCACGGAACTCGACCAAATTTTGAGCACTAGAATTTGTGCTATTCTAAGATAGTGTTATCCCAAAATAACGAAAATATTGTTATACGATCACTTTCTAAATGACAAAAATATGTCTATTCAGCTTTGGGAGCTGTGTCATTACGATCATCAGAGGGGTACTGTATGTTCGCTTTCAAGACTACCGGTCTGCTACCTCCTATTATTGTGGGAGGCCCGTTGGCCGAGTGGTTTAGATCGCCGACATAGAGTGCTGGCGAGTAGGTGCCTGACTCTGGGGTCGCTGGTCCGAATCCCGCACGGAACTCGACCAAATTTTCAGCACTAGAATTTGTGCTATTCTAAGATAGTGTTATCCCAAAATAACGAAAATACTGTTATACGATTACTTTCTAAATGATAAAAAATATATCTATTCAGCTTTGGGAGCTGTGTCATTACGATCATCAGAGGGGTACTGTATGTTCGCTTTCAAGACTACCGGTCTGCTACCTCCTATTATTGTGGGAGGCCCGTTGGCCGAGTGGTTTAGATCGCCGACGTACAGTGCTGGCGAGTAGGTGCCTGACTCTGGAGTCGCTGGTTCGAATCCCGCACGGAACCCGACTAAATTTTCAGCATTAGAATTTGTGCTATTCTAAGGTAGTGTTGTCCCAAAATAACGAAAATATTGTTATACGATCACTTTCTAAATGACAAAAATATATCTATTCAGCTTTGGGAGCTGTGTCATTACGATCATCAGAGGGGTACTGTATGTTCGCTTTCAAGACTACCGGTCTGCTACCTCCTATTATTGTGGGAGGCCCGTTGGCCTAGTGGTTTAGATCGCCGACATACAGTGCTGGCGAGTAGGTGCCTGACTCTGAGGTCGCTGGTTCGAATCCCGCACGGAACTCGACAAAATTTTCAGCACTATTTTGTGCTATTCTAAGATAGTGTTATCTCCTGCTACCTCCTATTATTGTGGGAGGCCCGTTGGCCGAGTGGTTTAGATCGCCATGTATGTTCGCCAGTGCTGGCGAGTAGGTGCCTGACTCTGGGGTCGCTGGTTCGAATCCCGCACGGAACTCGACCAAATTTTCAGCACTAGAATTTGTGCTATTCTAAGATAGTGTTATCCCAAAATAATGAAAATATTGTTATACGATCACTTTCTAAATGACAAAAATATATCTATTCAGCTTTGGGAGCTGTGTCATTACGATCATCAGAGGGGTACTGTATGTTCGCTTTCAAGACTACCGGTCTGCTACCTCCTATTATTGTGGGAGGCCCGTTGGCCGAGTGGTTTAGATCGCCGACATACAGTGCTGGCGAGTAGGTGCCTGACTCTGGGGTCGCTGGTTCGAATCCCGCACGGAACCCGACCAAATTTTCAGCACTAGAATTTGTGCTATTCTAAGATAGTGTTATCTCAAAATAACGAAAATATTGTTATACGATCACTTTCTAAATGACAAAAATATATCTATTCAGCTTTGGGAGCTGTGTCATTACGATCATCAGAGGGTACTGTATGTTCGCTTTCAAGACTACCGGTCTGCTACCTCCTATTATTGTGGGAGGCCCGTTGGCCGAGTGGTTTAGATCGCCGACATACAGTGCTGGCGAGTAGGTGCCTGACTCGGGGGTCGCTGGTTCGAATCCCGCACGGAACCCGACCAAATTTTCAGCACTAGAATTTGTGCTATTCTAAGATAGTGTTATCCCAAAATAACGAAAATATTGTTATACGATCACTTTCTAAATGACAAAAATATATCTATTCAGCTTTGGGAGCTGTGTCATTACGATCATCAGAGGGGTACTGTATGTTCGCTTTCAAGACTACCGGTCTGCTACCTCCTATTATTGTGGGAGGCCCGTTGGCCGAGTGGATTAGATCGCCGACATACAGTGCTGGCGAGTAGGTGCCTGACTCTGGGGTCGCTGGTTCGAATCCCGCACGGAACCCGACCAAATTTTCAGCACTAGAATTTGTGCTATTCTAAGATAGTGTTATCCCAAAATAACGAAAATATTGTTATACGATCACTTTCTAAATGACAAGAATATATCTATTCAGCTTTGGGAGCTGTGTCATTACGATCATCAGAGGGTACTGTATGTTCGCTTTCAAGACTACCGGTCTGCTACCTCCTATTATTGTGGGAGGCCCGTTGGCCGAGTGGTTTAGATCGCCGACATACAGTGCTGGCGAGTAGGTGCCTGACTCTGAGGTCGCTGGTTCGAATCCCGCACGGAACTCGACAAAATTTTCAGCACTATTTTGTGCTATTCTAAGATAGTGTTATCTCCTGCTACCTCCTATTATTGTGGGAGGCCCGTTGGCCGAGTGGGTTAGATCGCCATGTATGTTCGCCAGTGCTGGCGAGTAGGTGCCTGACTCTGGGGTCGCTGGTTCGAATCCCGCACGGAACTCGACCAAATTTTCAGCACTAGAATTTGTGCTATTCTAAGATAGTGTTATCCCAAAATAACGAAAATATTGTTATACGATCACTTTCTAAATGACAAAAATATATCTATTCAGCTTTGGGAGCTGTGTCATTACGATCATCAGAGGGGTACTGTATTTTCGCTTTCAAGACTACCGGTCTGCTACCTCCTATTTTTTGTCGGAGGCCCGTTGGCTGAGTGGTTTAGATCGCCGACATACAGTGCTGGCGATTAGGTGCTTGACTCTGGGGTCGCTGGTTCGAATCTCGCACGGGACTCGACCAATTTTTCAGCACTAGAATTTGTGCTATTCTAAGATAGTGTTATCCCAAAATAACGAAAATATTGTTATACGATCACTTTCTAAATGATAAAAAATATATCTTATCAGCTTTGGGAACTGTGTCATTACGATCATCAGAGGGGTATTGTATGTTCGCTTTCAAGACTACCGGTCTGCTACCTCTTCTTTTTGTGGGAGGCCCGTTGCCCGGTTGGTTTAGATCGGCGATTAGGTGCCTGACTCTGGGGTCGCTGGTTCGAATCCCGCACGGAACTCGACCAAATTTTCAGCACTAGAATTTGTGCTATCAAGATAGTGCCATCCCAAAATAACGAAAATATTGTTATACGATCACTTTCTAAATGACAAAAATATATCTATTCAGCTTTGGGGTATTGTGTCACATGATCATCAGAGGGTACCTGTATGTCTGCTTTCAAGACTACCGGTCTGCTACCTCCTATTATTGTGTGGAGGCCCGTGCTTGCCGAAAGTGGCTTAGGATCGCCGACATGGCAGTGCTGGCGAGTAGGTGCCTGACTCTGGGGTCGCTGGTTCGAACCCCGCACGGAACCCGAACACCAAATTTTCAGCACTAGAATTTGTGCTATTCTAAGAGAGTGTTATCCCAAAATAACGAAAATACTGTTATACGATCACTTTCTAAATGATAAAAAATATATCTACTCAGCTTTGGGAGCTGTGTCATTACGATCATCAGAGGGGTACTGTATGTTCGCTTTCAAGACTACCGGTCTGCTACCTCCTATTATTGTGGGAGTCCCGTTGGCCGAGTGGTTTAGATCGCCGACATACAGTGCTGGCGAGTAGGTGCCTGACTCGGGGGTCGCTGGTTCGAATCCCGCACGGAACCCGACCAAATTTTCAGCACTAGAATTTGTGCTATTCTAAGATAGTGTTATCCAAAAATAACGAAAATATTGTTATACGATCACTTTCTAAATGACAAAAATATATCTATTCAGCTTTGGGAGCTGTGTCATTACGATCATCAGAGGGGTACTGTATGCTCGCTTTCAAGACTACCGGTCTGCTACCTCCTATTATTGTGGGAGGCCCGTTGGCCGAGTGGTTTAGATCGCCGACATACAGTGCTGGCGAGTAGGTGTCTGACTCTGGGGTCGCTGGTCCGAATCCCGCACGGAACTCGACCAAATTTTCAGCACTAGAATTTGTGCTATTCTAAGATAGTGTTATCCCAAAATAACGAAAATATTGTTATACGATCACTTTCTAAATGACAAAAATATATCTATTTAGCTTTGGGAGCTGTGTCATTACGATCATCAGAGGGGTACTGTATGTTCGCTTTCAAGACTACCGGTCTGCTACCTCCTATTATTGTGGGAGGCCCATTGGCCGAGTGGTTTAGATCGCCGACATACAGTGCTGGCGAGTAGGTGCCTGACTCTGGGGTCGCTGGTCCGAATCCCGCACGGAACTCGACCAAATTTTCAGCACTAGAATTTGTGCTATTCTAAGATAGTGTTATCCCAAAATAACGAAAATATTGTTATACGATCACTTTCTAAATGACAAAAATATGTCTATTCAGCTTTGGGAGCTGTGTCATTACGATCATCAGAGGGGTACTGTATGTTCGCTTTCAAGACTACCGGTCTGCTACCTCCTATTATTGTGGGAGGCCCGTTGGCCAAGTGGTTTAGATCGCCGACATACAGTGCTGGCGATTAGGTGCCCGACTCTGGGGTCGCTGGTTCGAATCCCGCACGGGACTCGACCAAATTTTCAGCACTAGAATTTGTGCTATTCTAAGATAGTGTTATCCCAAAATAACGAAAATACTGTTATACGATCACTTTCTAAATGATAAAAAATATATCTATTCAGCTTGGGGAGCTGTGTCATTACGATCATCAGAGGGGTACTGTATGTTCGCTTTCAAGATTACCGGTCTGCTACCTCCTATTTTTGTGGGAGGCCCGTTGGCCGAGTGGTTTAGATCGCCGACATACAGTGCTGGCGAGTAGGTGCCTGACTCTGGGGTCGCTGGTTCGAACCCCGCACGGAACCCGACCAAATTTTCAGCACTAGAATTTGTGCTATTCTAAGATAGTGTTATCCCAAAATAACGAAAATATTGTTATACGATCACTTTCTAAATGACAAGAATATATCTATTCAGCTTTGGGAGCTGTGTCATTACGATCATCAGAGGGTACTGTATGTTCGCTTTCAAGACTACCGGTCTGCTACCTCCTATTATTGTGGGAGGCCCGTTGGCCGAGTGGGTTAGATCGCCGACGTACAGTGCTGGCGAGTAGGTGCCTGACTCTGGAGTCGCTGGTTCGAATCCCGCACGGAACCCGACTAAATTTTCAGCATTAGAATTTGTGCTATTCTAAGGTAGTGTTGTCCCAAAATAACGAAAATATTGTTATACGATCACTTTCTAAATGACAAAAATATATCTATTCAGCTTTGGGAGCTGTGTCATTACGATCATCAGAGGGGTACTGTATGTTCGCTTTCAAGACTACCGGTCTGCTACCTCCTATTATTGTGGGAGGCCCGTTGGCCTAGTGGTTTAGATCGCCGACATACAGTGCTGGCGAGTAGGTGCCTGACTCTGAGGTCGCTGGTTCGAATCCCGCACGGAACTCGACAAAATTTTCAGCACTATTTTGTGCTATTCTAAGATAGTGTTATCTCCTGCTACCTCCTATTATTGTGGGAGGCCCGTTGGCCGAGTGGTTTAGATCGCCATGTATGTTCGCCAGTGCTGGCGAGTAGGTGCCTGACTCTGGGGTCGCTGGTTCGAATCCCGCACGGAACTCGACCAAATTTTCAGCACTAGAATTTGTGCTATTCTAAGATAGTGTTATCCCAAAATAACGAAAATACTGTTATACGATCACTTTCTAAATGATAAAAAATATATCTATTCAGCTTTGGGAGCTGTGTCATTACGATCATTAGAGGGGTACTGTATGTTCGCTTTCAAGACTACCGGTCTGCTACCTCCTATTTTTGTGGGAGGCCCGTTGGCCGAGTGGTTTAGATCGCCGACATACAGTGCTGGCGATTAGGTGCTTGACTCTGGGGTCGCTGGTTCGAATCCTGCATGGGACTCGACCAAATTTTCAGCACTAGAATTTGTGCTATTCTAAGATAGTGTTATCCCAAAATAACGAAAATACTGTTATACGATCACTTTCTAAATGATAAAAAATATATCTATTCAGCTTTGGGATCTGTGTCATTACGATCATCAGAGGGGTACTGTGTGTTCGCTTCCAAGACTACCGGTCTGCTACCTCCTATTTTTGTGGGAGGCCCGTTGGCCGAGTGGTTTAGATCGCCGACATACAGTGCTGGCGATTAGGTGCCTGACTCTGGGGTCGCTGGTTCGAATCCCGCACGGGACTCGACCAAATTTCAGTGCTATTCTAAGATAGTGTTATCCCAAAATAACGAAAATACTGTTATACGATCACTTTCTAAATGATAAAAAATATATCTATTCAGCTTTGGGAGCTGTCTCATTACGATCATCAGAGGGGTACTGTATGTTCGCCTTCAAGACTACCGGTCTGCTACCTCCTATTTTGTGGGAGGCCCGTTGGCCGAGTGGTTTAGATCGCCGACATACAGTGCTGGCGAGTAGGTGCCTGACTCGGGGGTCGCTGGTTCGAATCCCGCACGGAACCCGACCAAATTTTCAGCACTAGAATTTGTGCTATTCTAAGATAGTGTTATCCCAAAATAACGAAAATATTGTTATACGATCACTTTCTAAATGACAAGAATATATCTATTCAGCTTTGGGAGCTGTGTCATTACGATCATCAGAGGGTACTGTATGTTCGCTTTCAAGACTACCGGTCTGCTACCTCCTATTATTGTGGGAGGCCCGTTGGCCGAGTGGTTTAGATCGCCGACATACAGTGCTGGCGAGTAGGTGCCTGACTCTGAGGTCGCTGGTTCGAATCCCGCACGGAACTCGACAAAATTTTCAGCACTATTTTGTGCTATTCTAAGATAGTGTTATCTCCTGCTACCTCCTATTATTGTGGGAGGCCCGTTGGCCGAGTGGGTTAGATCGCCATGTATGTTCGCCAGTGCTGGCGAGTAGGTGCCTGACTCTGGGGTCGCTGGTTCGAATCCCGCACGGAACTCGACCAAATTTTCAGCACTAGAATTTGTGCTATTCTAAGATAGTGTTATCCCAAAATAACGAAAATATTGTTATACGATCACTTTCTAAATGACAAAAATATATCTATTCAGCTTTGGGAGCGGTGTCATTACGATCATCAGAGGGGTACTGTATGTTCGCTTTCAAGACTACCGGTCTGCTACCTCCTATTATTGTGGGAGGCCCGTTGGCCGAGTGGTTTAGATCGCCGACATACAGTGCTGGCGAGTAGGTGCCTGACTCTGGGGTCGCTGGTTCGAATCCCGCACGGAACCCGACCAAATTTTCAGCACTAGAATTTGTGCTATTCTAAGATAGTGTTATCCCAAAATAACGAAAATATTGTTATACGATCACTTTCTAAATGACAAGAATATATCTATTCAGCTTTGGGAGCTGTGTCATTACGATCATCAGAGGGTACTGTATGTTCGCTTTCAAGACTACCGGTCTGCTACCTCCTATTATTGTGGGAGGCCCGTTGGCCGAGTGGTTTAGATCGCCGACATACAGTGCTGGCGAGTAGGTGCCTGACTCGGGGGTCGCTGGTTCGAATCCCGCACGGAACCCGACCAAATTTTCAGCACTAGAATTTGTGCTATTCTAAGATAGTGTTATCCAAAAATAACGAAAATATTGTTATACGATCACTTTCTAAATGACAAAAATATATCTATTCAGCTTTGGGAGCTGTGTCATTACGATCATCAGAGGGGTACTGTATGTTCGCTTTCAAGACTACCGGTCTGCTACCTCCTATTATTGTGGGAGGCCCGTTGGCCGAGTGGTTTAGATCGCCGACATACAGTGCTGGCGAGTAGGTGCCTGACTCTGGGGTCGCTGGTTCGAATCCCGCACGGAACTCGACCAAATTTTCAGCACTAGAATTTGTGCTATTCTAAGATAGTGTTATCCCAAAATAACGAAAATATTGTTATACGATCACTTTCTAAATGACAAAAAATATATCTATTCAGCTTTGGGAGCTGTGTCATTACGATCATCAGAGGGGTACTGTATGTTCGCTTTCAAGACTACCGGTCTGCTACCTCCTATTATTGTGGGAGGCCCGTTGGCCGAGTGGTTTAGATCGCCGACATACAGTGCTGGCGAGTAGGTGCCTGACTCTGGGGTCGCTGGTTCGAATCCCGCACGGAACCCGACCAAATTTTCAGCACTAGAATTTGTGCTATTCTAAGATAGTGTTATCCAAAAATAACGAAAATATTGTTATACGATCACTTTCTAAATGACAAAAATATATCTATTCAGCTTTGGGAGCTGTGTCATTACGATCATCAGAGGGGTACTGTATGTTCGCTTTCAAGACTACCGGTCTGCTACCTCCTATTATTGTGGGAGGCCCGTTGGCCGAGTGGTTTAGATCGCCGACATACAGTGCTGGCGAGTAGGTGTCTGACTCTGGGGTCGCTGGTCCGAATCCCGCACGGAACTCGACCAAATTTTCAGCACTAGAATTTGTGCTATTCTAAGATAGTGTTATCCCAAAATAACGAAAATATTGTTATACGATCACTTTCTAAATGACAAAAATATATCTATTTAGCTTTGGGAGCTGTGTCATTACGATCATCAGAGGGGTACTGTATGTTCGCTTTCAAGACTACCGGTCTGCTACCTCCTATTATTGTGGGAGGCCCATTGGCCGAGTGGTTTAGATCGCCGACATACAGTGCTGGCGAGTAGGTGCCTGACTCTGGGGTCGCTGGTTCGAATCCCGCACGGAACTCGACCAAATTTTGAGCACTAGAATTTGTGCTATTCTAAGATAGTGTTATCCCAAAATAACGAAAATATTGTTATACGATCACTTTCTAAATGACAAAAATATGTCTATTCAGCTTTGGGAGCTGTGTCATTACGATCATCAGAGGGGTACTGTATGTTCGCTTTCAAGACTACCGGTCTGCTACCTCCTATTATTGTGGGAGGCCCGTTGGCCGAGTGGTTTAGATCGCCGACATACAGTGCTGGCGACTAGGTGCCTGACTCTGGGGTCGCTGGTTCGAATCCCGCACGGAACTCGACCAAATTTTCAGCACTAGAATTTGTGCTATTCTAAGATAGTGTTATCCCAAAATAACGAAAATATTGTTATACGATCACTTTCTAAATGACAAACATATATCTATTTAGCTTTGGGAGCTGTGTCATTACGATCATCAGAGGGGTACTGTATGTTCGCTTTCAAGACTACCGGTCTGCTACCTCCTATTATTGTGGGAGGCCCGTTGGCCGAGTGGTTTAGATCGCCGACATACAGTGCTGGCGAGTAGGTGCCTGACTCTGGGGTCGCTGGTTCGAACCCCGCACGGAACCCGACCAAATTTTCAGCACTAGAATTTGTGCTATTCTAAGATAGTGTTATCCCAAAATAACGAAAATATTGTTATACGATCACTTTCTAAATGACAAGAATATATCTATTCAGCTTTGGGAGCTGTGTCATTACGATCATCAGAGGGTACTGTATGTTCGCTTTCAAGACTACCGGTCTGCTACCTCCTATTATTGTGGGAGTCCCGTTGGCCGAGTGGTTTAGATCGCCGACATACAGTGCTGGCGAGTAGGTGCCTGACTCGGGGGTCGCTGGTTCGAATCCCGCACGGAACCCGACCAAATTTTCAGCACTAGAATTTGTGCTATTCTAAGATAGTGTTATCCAAAAATAACGAAAATATTGTTATACGATCACTTTCTAAATGACAAAAATATATCTATTCAGCTTTGGGAGCTGTGTCATTACGATCATCAGAGGGGTACTGTATGTTCGCTTTCAAGACTACCGGTCTGCTACCTCCTATTATTGTGGGAGGCCCGTTGGCCGAGTGGTTTAGATCGCCGACATACAGTGCTGGCGAGTAGGTGCCTGACTCTGGGGTCGCTGGTTCGAACCCCGCACGGAACCCGACCAAATTTTCAGCACTAGAATTTGTGCTATTCTAAGATAGTGTTATCCAAAAATAACGAAAATATTGTTATACGATCACTTTCTAAATGACAAAAATATATCTATTCAGCTTTGGGAGCTGTGTCATTACGATCATCAGAGGGGTACTGTATGTTCGCTTTCAAGACTACCGGTCTGCTACCTCCTATTATTGTGGGAGGCCCGTTGGCCGAGTGGTTTAGATCGCCGACATACAGTGCTGGCGAGTAGGTGTCTGACTCTGGGGTCGCTGGTCCGAATCCCGCACGGAACTCGACCAAATTTTCAGCACTAGAATTTGTGCTATTCTAAGATAGTGTTATCCCAAAATAACGAAAATATTGTTATACGATCACTTTCTAAATGACAAAAATATATCTATTTAGCTTTGGGAGCTGTGTCATTACGATCATCAGAGGGGTACTGTATGTTCGCTTTCAAGACTACCGGTCTGCTACCTCCTATTATTGTGGGAGGCCCATTGGCCGAGTGGTTTAGATCGCCGACATACAGTGCTGGCGAGTAGGTGCCTGACTCTGGGGTCGCTGGTTCGAATCCCGCACGGAACTCGACCAAATTTTGAGCACTAGAATTTGTGCTATTCTAAGATAGTGTTATCCCAAAATAACGAAAATATTGTTATACGATCACTTTCTAAATGACAAAAATATGTCTATTCAGCTTTGGGAGCTGTGTCATTACGATCATCAGAGGGGTACTGTATGTTCGCTTTCAAGACTACCGGTCTGCTACCTCCTATTATTGTGGGAGGCCCGTTGGCCGAGTGGTTTAGATCGCCGACATACAGTGCTGGCGAGTAGGTGCCTGACTCTGGGGTCGCTGGTCCGAATCCCGCACGGAACTCGACCAAATTTTCAGCACTAGAATTTGTGCTATTCTAAGATAGTGTTATCCCAAAATAACGAAAATATTGTTATACGATCACTTTCTAAATGACAAAAATATATCTATTCAGCTTTGGGAGCTGTGTCATTACGATCATCAGAGGGGTACTGTATGTTCGCTTTCAAGACTACCGGTCTGCTACCTCCTATTATTGTGGGAGGACCGTTGGCCGAGTGGTTTAGATCGCCGACGTACAGTGCTGGCGAGTAGGTGCCTGACTCTGGAGTCGCTGGTTCGAATCCCGCACGGAACCCGACCAAATTTTCAGCATTAGAATTTGTGCTATTCTAAGGTAGTGTTGTCCCAAAATAACGAAAATATTGTTATACGATCACTTTCTAAATGACACAAATATATCTATTCAGCTTTGGGAGCTGTGTCATTACGATCATCAGAGGGGTACTGTATGTTCGCTTTCAAGACTACCGGTCTGCTACCTCCTATTATTGTGGGAGGCCCGTTGGCCTAGTGGTTTAGATCGCCGACATACAGTGCTGGCGAGTAGGTGCCTGACTCTGAGGTCGCTGGTTCGAATCCCGCACGGAACTCGACAAAATTTTCAGCACTATTTTGTGCTATTCTAAGATAGTGTTATCTCCTGCTACCTCCTATTATTGTGGGAGGCCCGTTGGCCGAGTGGTTTAGATCGCCATGTATGTTCGCCAGTGCTGGCGAGTAGGTGCCTGACTCTGGGGTCGCTGGTTCGAATCCCGCACGGAACTCGACCAAATTTTCAGCACTAGAATTTGTGCTATTCTAAGATAGTGTTATCCCAAAATAACGAAAATATTGTTATACGATCACTTTCTAAATGACAAAAATATATCTATTCAGCTTTGGGAGCTGTGTCATTACGATCATCAGAGGGGTACTGTATGTTCGCTTTCAAGACTACCGGTCTGCTACCTCCTATTATTGTGGTTGGCCGAGTGGTTTAGATCGCCGACATACAGTGCTGGCGAGTAGGTGCCTGACTCTGGGGTCGCTGGTTCGAATCCCGCACGGAACCCGACCAAATTTTCAGCACTAGAATTTGTGCTATTCTAAGATATTGTTATCCCAAAATAACGAAAATATTGTTATACGATCACTTTCTAAATGACAAAAATATATCTATTCAGCTTTGGGAGCTGTGTCATTACGATCATCAGAGGGGTACTGTATGTTCGCTTTCAAGACTACCGGTCTGCTACCTCCTATTATTGTGGGAGGCCCGTTGGCCGAGTGGTTTAGATCGCCGACATACAGTGCTGGCGAGTAGGTGCCTGACTCTGGGGTCGCTGGTTCGAATCCCGCACGGAACTCGACCAAATTTTCAGCACTAGAATTTGTGCTATTCTAAGATAGTGTTATCCCAAAATAACGAAAATATTGTTATACGATCACTTTCTAAATGACAAAAATATATCTATTCAGCTTTGGGAGCTGTGTCATTACGATCATCAGAGGGGTACTGTATGTTCGCTTTCAAGACTACCGGTCTGCTACCTCCTATTATTGTGGGAGGCCCGTTGGCCGAGTGGTTTAGATCGCCGACATACAGTGCTGGCGAGTAGGTGCCTGACTCTGGGGTCGCTGGTTCGAATCCCGCACGGAACTCGACCAAATTTTCAGCACTAGAATTTGTGCTATTCTAAGATAGTGTTATCCCAAAATAACGAAAATATTGTTATACGATCACTTTCTAAATGACAAAAATATGTCTATTCAGCTTTGGGAGCTGTGTCATTACGATCATCAGAGGGGTACTGTATGTTCGCTTTCAAGACTACCGGTCTGCTACCTCCTATTATTGTGGGAGGCCCGTTGGCCGAGTGGTTTAGATCGCCGACATACAGTGCTGGCGAGTAGGTGCCTGACTCTGGGGTCGCTGGTTCGAATCCCGCACGGAACTCGACCAAATTTTCAGCACTAGAATTTGTGCTATTCTAAGATAGTGTTATCCCAAAATAACGAAAATATTGTTATACGATCACTTTCTAAATGACAAACATATATCTATTTAGCTTTGGGAGCTGTGTCATTACGATCATCAGAGGGGTACTGTATGTTCGCTTTCAAGACTACCGGTCTGCTACCTCCTATTATTGTGGGAGGCCCGTTGGCCGAGTGGTTTAGATCGCCGACATACAGTGCTGGCGAGTAGGTGCCTGACTCTGGGGTCGCTGGTTCGAACCCCGCACGGAACCCGACCAAATTTTCAGCACTAGAATTTGTGCTATTCTAAGATAGTGTTATCCCAAAATAACGAAAATATTGTTATACGATCACTTTCTAAATGACAAGAATATATCTATTCAGCTTTGGGAGCTGTGTCATTACGATCATCAGAGGGGTACTGTATGTTCGCTTTCAAGACTACCGGTCTGCTACCTCCTATTATTGTGGGAGGCCCGTTGGCCGAGTGGTTTAGATCGCCGACATACAGTGCTGGCGAGTAGGTGCCTGACTCTGGGGTCGCTGGTTCGAATCCCGCACGGAACCCGACCAAATTTTCAGCACTAGAATTTGTGCTATTCTAAGATAGTGTTATCCCAAAATAACGAAAATATTGTTATACGATCACTTTCTAAATGACAAAAATATATCTATTCAGCTTTGGGAGCTGTGTCATTACGATCATCAGAGGGGTACTGTATGTTCGCTTTCAAGACTACCGGTCTGCTACCTCCTATTATTGTGGGAGGCCCGTTGGCCGAGTGGTTTAGATCGCCGACATACAGTGCTGGCGAGTAGGTGCCTGACTCGGGGGTCGCTGGTTCGAATCCCGCACGGAACCCGACCAAATTTTCAGCACTAGAATTTGTGCTATTCTAAGATAGTGTTATCCAAAAATAACGAAAATATTGTTATACGATCACTTTCTAAATGACAAAAATATATCTATTCAGCTTTGGGAGCTGTGTCATTACGATCATCAGAGGGGTACTGTATGTTCGCTTTCAAGACTACCGGTCTGCTACCTCCTATTATTGTGGGAGGCCCGTTGGCCGAGTGGTTTAGATCGCCGACATACAGTGCTGGCGAGTAGGTGCCTGACTCTGGGGTCGCTGGTTCGAATCCCGCACGGAACTCGACCAAATTTTCAGCACTAGAATTTGTGCTATTCTAAGATAGTGTTATCCCAAAATAACGAAAATATTGTTATACGATCACTTTCTAAATGACAAAAATATATCTATTCAGCTTTGGGAGCTGTGTCATTACGATCATCAGAGGGGTACTGTATGTTCGCTTTCAAGACTACCGGTCTGCTACCTCCTATTATTGTGGGAGGCCCATTGGCCGAGTGGTTTAGATCGCCGACATACAGTGCTGGCGAGTAGGTGCCTGACTCTGGGGTCGCTGGTTCGAATCCCGCACGGAACTCGACCAAATTTTGAGCACTAGAATTTGTGCTATTCTAAGATAGTGTTATCCCAAAATAACGAAAATATTGTTATACGATCACTTTCTAAATGACAAAAATATGTCTATTCAGCTTTGGGAGCTGTGTCATTACGATCATCAGAGGGGTACTGTATGTTCGCTTTCAAGACTACCGGTCTGCTACCTCCTATTATTGTGGGAGGCCCGTTGGCCGAGTGGTTTAGATCGCCGACATACAGTGCTGGCGAGTAGGTGCCTGACTCTGGGGTCGCTGGTCCGAATCCCGCACGGAACTCGACCAAATTTTCAGCACTAGAATTTGTGCTATTCTAAGATAGTGTTATCCCAAAATAACGAAAATATTGTTATACGATCACTTTCTAAATGACAAAAATATATCTATTCAGCTTTGGGAGCTGTGTCATTACGATCATCAGAGGGGTACTGTATGTTCGCTTTCAAGACTACCGGTCTGCTACCTCCTATTATTGTGGGAGGACCGTTGGCCGAGTGGTTTAGATCGCCGACGTACAGTGCTGGCGAGTAGGTGCCTGACTCTGGAGTCGCTGGTTCGAATCCCGCACGGAACCCGACCAAATTTTCAGCATTAGAATTTGTGCTATTCTAAGGTAGTGTTGTCCCAAAATAACGAAAATATTGTTATACGATCACTTTCTAAATGACACAAATATATCTATTCAGCTTTGGGAGCTGTGTCATTACGATCATCAGAGGGGTACTGTATGTTCGCTTTCAAGACTACCGGTCTGCTACCTCCTATTATTGTGGGAGGCCCGTTGGCCTAGTGGTTTAGATCGCCGACATACAGTGCTGGCGAGTAGGTGCCTGACTCTGAGGTCGCTGGTTCGAATCCCGCACGGAACTCGACAAAATTTTCAGCACTATTTTGTGCTATTCTAAGATAGTGTTATCTCCTGCTACCTCCTATTATTGTGGGAGGCCCGTTGGCCGAGTGGTTTAGATCGCCATGTATGTTCGCCAGTGCTGGCGAGTAGGTGCCTGACTCTGGGGTCGCTGGTTCGAATCCCGCACGGAACTCGACCAAATTTTCAGCACTAGAATTTGTGCTATTCTAAGATAGTGTTATCCCAAAATAACGAAAATATTGTTATACGATCACTTTCTAAATGACAAAAATATATCTATTCAGCTTTGGGAGCTGTGTCATTACGATCATCAGAGGGGTACTGTATGTTCGCTTTCAAGACTACCGGTCTGCTACCTCCTATTATTGTGGTTGGCCGAGTGGTTTAGATCGCCGACATACAGTGCTGGCGAGTAGGTGCCTGACTCTGGGGTCGCTGGTTCGAATCCCGCACGGAACCCGACCAAATTTTCAGCACTAGAATTTGTGCTATTCTAAGATATTGTTATCCCAAAATAACGAAAATATTGTTATACGATCACTTTCTAAATGACAAAAATATATCTATTCAGCTTTGGGAGCTGTGTCATTACGATCATCAGAGGGGTACTGTATGTTCGCTTTCAAGACTACCGGTCTGCTACCTCCTATTATTGTGGGAGGCCCGTTGACCGAGTGGTTTAGATCGCCGACATACAGTGCTGGCGAGTAGGTGCCTGACTCTGGGGTCGCTGGTTCGAATCCCGCACGGAACCCGACCAAATTTTCAGCACTAGAATTTGTGCTATTCTAAGATAGTGTTATCCCAAAATAACGAAAATATTGTTATACGATCACTTTCTAAATGACAAAAATATATCTATTCAGCTTTGGGAGCTGTGTCATTACGATCATCAGAGGGGTACTGTATGTTCGCTTTCAAGACTACCGGTCTGCTACCTCCTATTATTGTGGGAGGCCCGTTGGCCGAGTGGTTTAGATCGCCGACATACAGTGCTGGCGAGTAGGTGCCTGACTCGGGGGTCGCTGGTTCGAATCCCGCACGGAACCCGACCAAATTTTCAGCACTAGAATTTGTGCTATTCTAAGATAGTGTTATCCCAAAATAACGAAAATATTGTTATACGATCACTTTCTAAATGACAAAAATATATCTATTCAGCTTTGGGAGCTGTGTCATTACGATCATCAGAGGGGTACTGTATGTTCGCTTTCAAGACTACCGGTCTGCTACCTCCTATTTTTGTGGGAGGCCCGTTGGCCGAGTGGTTTAGATCGCCGACATACAGTGCTGGCGAGTAGGTGCCTGACTCTGGGGTCGCTGGTTCGAATCCCGCACGGAACCCGACCAAATTTTCAGCACTAGAATTTGTGCTATTCTAAGATAGTGTTATCCCAAAATAACGAAAATATTGTTATACGATCACTTTCTAAATGACAAGAATATATCTATTCAGCTTTGGGAGCTGTGTCATTACGATCATCAGAGGGTACTGTATGTTCGCTTTCAAGACTACCGGTCTGCTACCTCCTATTATTGTGGGAGTCCCGTTGGCCGAGTGGTTTAGATCGCCGACATACAGTGCTGGCGAGTAGGTGCCTGACTCGGGGGTCGCTGGTTCGAATCTCGCACGGAACCCGACCAAATTTTCAGCACTAGAATTTGTGCTATTCTAAGATAGTGTTATCCAAAAATAACGAAAATATTGTTATACGATCACTTTCTAAATGACAAAAATATATCTATTCAGCTTTGGGAGCTGTGTCATTACGATCATCAGAGGGGTACTGTATGTTCGCTTTCAAGACTACCGGTCTGCTACCTCCTATTATTGTGGGAGGCCCGTTGGCCGAGTGGTTTAGATCGCCGACATACAGTGCTGGCGAGTAGGTGTCTGACTCTGGGGTCGCTGGTCCGAATCCCGCACGGAACTCGACCAAATTTTCAGCACTAGAATTTGTGCTATTCTAAGATAGTGTTATCCCAAAATAACGAAAATATTGTTATACGATCACTTTCTAAATGACAAAAATATATCTATTTAGCTTTGGGAGCTGTGTCATTACGATCATCAGAGGGGTACTGTATGTTCGCTTTCAAGACTACCGGTCTGCTACCTCCTATTATTGTGGGAGGCCCATTGGCCGAGTGGTTTAGATCGCCGACATACAGTGCTGGCGAGTAGGGGTCGCTGGTTCGAATCCCGCACGGAACTCGACCAAATTTTCAGCACTAGAATTTGTGCTATTCTAAGATAGTGTTATCCCACAATAACGAAAATATTGTTATACGATCACTTTCTAAATGACAAAAATATATCTATTCAGCTTTGGGAGCTGTGTCATTACGATCATCAAAGGGGTACTGTATGTTCGCTTTCAAGACTACCGTTCTGCTACCTCCTATTATTGTTTGAGGCCCGTTGGCCGAGTGGTTTAGATCGCCGACATACAGTGCTGGCGAGTGTTGTGATATTACAGCTAGTCCTTAATCCATTCCGGTTCCCAGTCAGAACTTTAAGGTACCCACTCTGTGAGCATGCGTACTGGTCTCTCATGTACTTCCGCCCAAGTTGTTGTTCAGCTAAATACAGTTGTTGAATTTATGAACATTATCGTGTGTTATTCATTTGCGATCAATGAACAGAGATCGTAACATGGTGTCAGAGAATGGGATTCTCAAACGGCGACATCAGGGACCTGCAGTGACAGGATAAACTCGTGCTAGAAAGCAAAGTTCCCGAGCGGTCGACGAAACCACGTGTAAGTGTAAAACCACAACAACAACAATAGCAACAATCGATACGTACCTGGTACAGAAGAAACAACAGAATATCCAGTAGCCTGAAACTAAATACTTACCTGGGTATATCTCCCAAATGTAAAGGGAATAACAGTGAATATTGAAACAGATAATTGACAGCTAACATTGAAACTTCAGCTGTTCAGTACACTCAAAGAAGTCAAATCCAGTACACTCAAAGAAATAAAGTGTTTAGACATGGCTACAGCTACAGGGTTCACACCGCCTTCCCTCAACTGGGATGCCGGAGATCTCCCAGATGAATTTAACCGATTCAAACAATACTGTGAGCTGATATTTCAAGGTCCATTCTCAGGGAAAACAGAAAAAGAGAAATCTTCATTTGTTCTGTTTTGGATAGGGAGAACTGGTGTTGACATATTTAACAGCTGGACCTGGGACAATCCAGAGCATAAATCCAAGCTAGAGAAAATATGGGAGAAATTTGACAAACATCTAGCGCCAAAGGTTAATTACCGGCTTGCACGACATCAGCTTCAACAATTTAAGCAGAAACCGGATGAGTCGATTGATGATTTCATGACTCGATGTCGGAATCATGCAACCAAATGTAGGTTCCGTGATAACCAAGAAACAGAAGAAAGATTAATAGAACAGCTTATAGTAGGCACAAAACACTCCAAAATTCAGGAACGCTTATTAGCAAAAGGCGATGATTTATCTCTGAATAAAGCTGTTGATATCGCCAGAACCTATGAGGCAACAATATCGCATATGGAAAGTCTCATGATAATGTTTCCATTAGTTATGCAAAAACACATTCCAGTAGGAAATGCAGATACTGTGGAACAGATCATTCTTTCAAGCCACGGAGTAAATGCCCGGCATTCGGCAGCACATGCGATACCTGTGGGAAATCTAATCACTGGGCAAAGGTATGCAGATCTGATCAGCAAAATGAAAATCGGGGCCGATCCAAAGAAAGAAAAAAAATCAAAATCTCGTTGGCGTTCAAAATCAAACAATAACCGAAACAGACAACAAAGCGCACACAGAAATCGTCCCAGATTCCATTCCATGGAACGGAACGAACTTTCTGACATGTATGACCAGTTTGAGTCTATCACATTCGAGTCTGTTGAAATGAACAGCCGTCAACAACAGGAAGAGAAACCCCAAAGGGATGAAGTCTTCGTTACCATCAACGTTGATATCGGTGATAAACGGAATACATCGCTGAAAGCGAAACTCGACACAGGAGCGCACGGTAATATTTTACCTCTTAGGATTTTCCGCAGGATGTATCCTAGGAAATTGGATGCGAACGGTTACCCGAAAACGGGATCTGTGAAGGAATCTAATACTGTGCTGACAGCCTACGGTGGTACACTCATAAAACAATATGGAACATGCACCATCCCGTGTACATACAAGGCTATGGAAACGTCAGCAACCTTCTTCATCACAGAAGCCCAGGGTCCAGCAATAATTGGTTTACCCACATCACTTCAGCTTAAGCTTGTTACCCTGAACTGCGCTGTACAAGCCAATGACACAGAGATGCCTCACACAAAGTCACTGGATACAAACAAACATATCAACGACAAATCAGACTTGATGTCCCAGTATCCTGAAATATTCAAAGGAATTGGAAAATTCAAAGGTGAATACCACATTACACTTGACCCATCCATTCCACCTGTAATGCATGCCCCCAGACGAGTTCCAGTAGCATTACGAGACGACATCAAGCGAGAACTCGACGAGATGGAAGCGAGTGGAATCATTACAAAAGTCAGAGAAGGAGAACCAACAGCCTGGGTTAACAGTTTAGTGTATAGGAAGAAACCTAACGGCAGAATCCGAATATGCTTAGATCCTAAGGATCTAAACAAAGCTATTCGCCGAGATCACCACGTCACCCCAACATTAGAAGAGATCTTGCCAAAATTGAGTGGAGCTAAGGTCTTCTCTATAACCGACGCAAAATGCGGTTATTGGAACGTACAATTGGATGAAGCTTCCAGTTATTTGGCCACTTGTAACTCACCTTTTGGTAGATATCGCTTCTTAAGGATGCCTTATGGACTCAAGATGTCACAAGACGTCTTCCAGTCGAAGATCGATCAGTCATTCGAAGGATGTGAAGGAGTCATTGGAATATGTGACGACCTCGTAATTTTTGGGAAATCGACCCAAGATCATGATAGAAACCTTCATGGAGCCATGAACCGTTGCCAGGAAGCTGGAATTCGACTTAATCCAGATAAAACCCATGTGAGGAGAGATGAAATTAAGTTCTACGGCATCATCTGTAGTGGAAGTGGAGTCAAGCCCGACCCATCAAAGATATCAACATTACAAAACATGTACCCCCCTACAGACAAACAGGAACTACAAGCATTCTTAGGATTGGCAACCTACATGGGATCCTTCATACCCAACCTCAGCACTGAGACATCTCCCCTCCGTGCCCTCCTCAAGAAGGGCGATAACTTTGACTGGACAGCATCACACCAGATGGTGTTTGACCGAATAAAGCAATCCATCAGCACTGAAGTGACACTAGCTTACTTCGACCCGACACAAAAGTTGACGCTTCAGGTCGACGCTTCTATGAAAGGTTTAGGAGCTGCACTGATACAAGGAGGAAAACCTATAGCATTCGCCAGCAAAGCACTCACAGAGGCAGAATCAAGGTATGCTAACATAGAAAGGGAATTATTGGCCGTGGTCTACGGATGTGAACGTTTTCACACTTACCTGTATGGGCAGAATTTCATTGTGGAGTCAGACCACAAGCCGCTGGAATCGATACACTTGAAACACCTTACCTCTGCTCCACCACGGTTACAGAGAATGCTTCTCCGCCTACAGCCTTACTCTCTAACTATAAAGTACAAACCTGGAAAGGAGATGCTTCTTGCCGATGCCCTGTTCAGACTTTCACCGGAGGACAAAAGACCGGTAGCTGACATGGATATTCAAATCCATGAAATTTGCCCGCAGTTCACGACTGGAATGATAAATCGCCTAAAACAGGAAACTGCACAGGATCCAGAGCTGAACTCCCTCAAGGAGATCATATACACTGGTTGGCCTAGTACACAGAAGGAACTTGATACCTTGACGAAACCATACTGGACATACAGGGATGAACTATCGATGGACGATGGTCTGCTACTCAAGGGACAAAGGATAATTATCCCTCGAACACTCCAGCAGGAGATACTCACAAAGCTACATGCTGCACATCAGGGGACGGAGAAAACTAAATTGAGAGCACGTACAGCTGTCTTCTGGCGTAATCTCAACAGGGATATCGACGAAATGACAAAATCCTGCACGACATGTCAAGAGTTCCACAGAGGACAAGCTAAGGAACCACTTATCCCTTCAGATGTGCCACCCAGAGCTTGGCACACACTGGGTTCTGATTTGTTTTACATAGGAGATGAAGAATACCTCCTGATAGCAGATTATTACTCCAAGTACCCCTTCGTCAGGAAAATTCCCACAGGGAAGAGTACCAGCAACACTGTAGCCGAAATGCTGAAACAAATATTCAGTGAACAGGGAATTCCTGAAATCGTTCGATGTGACAACGGTCCTCATTATGATGGAGAATCGTTCCGGAAATTTGCTTCGGACTATGGTTTTCGCATTCAGACAAGCTCACCTCGATACCCCAGGAGTAACGTTTTTATTGAAAGTCAAGTCAAAACAGTAAAGAAAGTACTCAAGAAGGCGAAACAAACTAACACTGATCCAAACCTAGCTCTCCTCTGCCTTCGCAACACACCGGTAGATCATAAACTACCAGCCCCAGCCGAAATGTTGCTTGGGAGAACCATTCAAGACAACCTGCCACGAAGAATCCACAGAGATCGAGGCAGTATACGAGTTGTCAGAGCATTTCCATCATAGCTATCTAGATTTGTATCTAATACCGCTTATGCCGGTGCTAGGGGCCGTGTGGTCATATCATCCAAGTTGCCACATGAACAGGTACAATAAAAGCGTACCTGAGATACACCACATATCACGAATCGTTAGATTCTTGGTATGTGCTTTAGAATAAGTTAACCAGAAGACTATTCTGTGAAGTCATGTGACGCAGTCAGTATGTCGGCACCTCTTCCCACTTCCCTTATATGTGTTGTAATTTTTACCTGTATATGGCGAGATTCTGCTGGTGGACGTTTCGTCCCCGAGGCCCGCCCCCTGTACAGACCTTTTGGTCTTTGATATATGTTGGCATCTGTGGGAAGTTGATGCTGGGTCGACATCGGGCCTTACAGACTAGTCTTTTTGTGTTAAATGCCGTCATTTACATCTGACGACGATACAGCTCACCAATCTCCAATGTACGAGTTGTCACAGCGAAACAGCTCACCAATTTACCAGTATACGAGTTGTCAGAGCATTTCCATCATAGCTCTCTAGATTTGTATCTAATACCGCTTATGCCGGTGCCAGGGGCCGTGTGGTCATATCATCCAAGTTGCCACATGAACAGGTACAATAAAAGCGTACCTGAGATACAACACATATCACGAATCGTTAGATTCTTGGTATGTGCTTTAGAATAGGTTAACCAGAAGACTATTCTGTGAAGTCATGTGACGCAGTCAGTATGTCGGCACCTCTTCCCACTTCCCTTATATGTGTTGTAATTGTCACAGACAGACTTGCCGAGAAAAACAACGAATCCAAAAACAGTACTATGACCGACATACCACAGAGCTACCAAGCCTGGCACCGGGCCAGAAAATCACAATCCAAGATCCGACGACCCGGAAATGGAAACCAGCAACCATTCAAAGTCGTCATCCAACACCTCGGTCATACATCGTTACTACCCCAAATGGCCGGAGTCTTAGACGGAATCGTTCACAAATACGAGACGTGCCACAGAATGACCAAAAGCAGGTCAGGTTCAACCTCAAGAACACACAATATTTTCCCTCCTCATGGAGTTCGGATAAATGGAAGCCATCATCTGATGTAACCTCATGGCATCATACCAGAAACAGCCCTCCCAATTCTAGGGGTAGTGAGGCTGAACGCCTTCCTTTACCATCTGTGAAGGGCAGTATGGCCATTCGCCCTCCTTCATCTGTCGAGAAGGGTAGTTTGGCATCTGGTCAATCCAATAGTTCAGCTTATACAACCCGTAGTGGCCGAATCGTAAAAGCACCACAAATCATGGACATGTAATCTGGACACGTTATCTTGCGAACTCCTGAACTGACGTCTATTATGACGATCCTTCAGTTTATCTGTAGATAAGTTATTTGTTACTTTTCATATGGAATCAGTTATCCATAGTTGTTAATAGTTAACGAGAAATAAAGTTGACAATTTTGATTAAGGTTACGTCACCTATTGAGCCACAAATTAACACGACTGAAGAACTGAAATCAGAAGAACTGAACTATTCAATAACCAACCGAATACAATAATTCAATATCTAATCAAAACTTTATTTCACTGTAATCGCGTAATTACAGTACGGTGCTCACATATCGATAGAATTAATTGTCTAGTCATGCACTTCCCTTTTATATATTTTGATTATATAAATCTTCAGAGAAAAGGGGATGTTGTGATATTACAGCTAGTCCTTAATCCATTCCGGTTCCCAGTCAGAACTTTAAGGTACCCACTCTGTGAGCATGCGTACTGGTCTCTCATGTACTTCCGCCCAATTTGTTGTTCAGCTAAATACAGTTGTTGAAGTTATGAACATTATCGTGTGTTATTCATTTGCGATCAATGAACAGAGATCGTAACAGCGAGTAGGTGCCTGACTCTGGGGTCGCTGGTTCGAATCCCGCACGGAACTCGACCAAATTTTCAGCACTAGAATTTGTGCTATTCTAAGATAGTGTTATCCCAAAATAACGAAAATATTGTTATACGATCACTTTCTAAATGACAAAAATATATCTATTCAGCTTTGAGAGCTGTGTCATTACGATCATCAGAGGGGTACTGTATGTTCGCTTTCAAGACTACCGGTCTGCTACCTCCTATTATTTTGGGAGGCCCGTTGGCCGAGTGGTTTAGATCGCCGACATACAGTGCTGGCGAGTAGGTGCCTGACTCTGGGGTCGCTGGTTAGAATCCCGCACGGAACTCGACCAAATTTTCAGCACTAGAATTTGTGCTATTCTAAGATAGTGTTATCCCAAAATAACGAAAATATTGTTAAAAAGCTAATTGTATTCCTCTTTCATTAAAATTTGTTGGGAACTGACGAAAGTCACCGATACCTACCATGTTATTTTGGGGGCACGATAACTTTGATCTGCCGTTGTTAAAACATGCGAGTCATGACGTCAAAAATATCTCAAAAATCTCCCATCTAATTTTTGTTTTCGCGATTTATTGAGAACTACTGGAAGGATTTTCTTGATACTTTGGAATAAATTTAGTAATTTTTTTTATCTACTGTGTGAAGTTTCAATGTTGTCGGATAAATTGTCTCAGAAATATCGTCGCAAATGTCCGAAACGAAGCCACCCGTCAATGCAGCCATCCACTGCTATCGGGGCAGGATAGTACTGTCTCAGGATTAACTTGAATTATAGTGCAAACCCGAGACTGAATGATCACTTCAGCTTGTATATCATTGTAGTGATCGTCATTGTTATGAGACATTTTGGGATAAATCAAAGTTCAGTTGTTACAATGTTATACTACTCAGATGCTCCCAGCGAGTGCCAATTTACCATCAAGTTTAAAAAAAAATCTTACGCTGCGAGGGGGGATACCCCCTCTCAGACTCTCCCCCTCTCAAGCCCCTCCCCCCCCCCCCAAACCTGACAACTTGTCTACGCCCTTCGATGCAAGTAAGCCTAGTTAAGTGTTTTTGGTGCACTATTTTTGGCGTATCGATCGCGAATCCGCATGGATCATACATTATCACAGTGGGATTTGGGGATGTGTGGATGTGAATTTCTGGTCTAATTTCTGACGTTTTATTTTCGTCAGTGAATCGCCTTGGATCGTACGGCATGACTCTGACGATAAATCAGTCATGTTGCTTGACTATGGTTAACGCTGTTGATGCGACTTTTTCATCCTGCGTCCAAGTCCGTTTACTGTCCCAGTATACTTTTCATAAATCCTATGTTGTAAAGGCGGGATATTCTTCTACACAGGTGTACCTTTGTCAACTGAGTTCAAGTTACCGGTATATAAGTTTCCTTTCGTTAGCTTCAGCAGAGTTAAAATTGTCTAAGACTTAAGTACCATCTTTTCATACAGTATCAGTGCTGGAACGTACATGAAGTCAGGCATTAGAAGACAAAGGCCTCATCACGAATGCGGAAATACCTCAAATTGCAGAGTATCGGGCTGCACGGAGACTTCGCGCACCTGCATGACTGAATGCAAAAACTGTATTCTCACCTGAGTTAGGTCAGACTTAGCTTACATGTATTGTATGTAGTGGATTAGGAAAACTGCCTGATGTTATGTGATAACCTCTGTTGTCATTTACACTTCCGATCAGCTTAAACTTCCAATTAGTGAACAGTGTTTACGCGCCGTTAGCGCGCCAACGAGCTGGCCTAATCACCATGACTTATTACACCCCACCATGATGTGACCGTTGCCTCCACGTGCCGGTAGAATATAGTCCGGTCAAACCACTGAACCATTGTAAGCATGTCGGCGGTAAACAAAGGCTCCCCGTTGGCTGATTGCGCGCTAACAGTCTTCGCGGCTTAACACTGAATTGTTTTCAAAGAGTTCCCCTCTAGCGGTGTACACAACACAATCTATTCTACAGTTTAAATTACTGGCTAAGTAATTAAACAAATATATAGAATATTTGACTTCAATAAGAATGCTGTAAATGATTATCTATTATTTTTTGTTTGCGCTCCAAGGAAACTCGGCCGTCTTCCACTCTGCCATTTCATTTCTTTTCAAATGAGACACAGACGCGCATTTTGTTGGACGAAAGCGGGATATCGCTTTACCCCGTCCGAGAGAGAATGCACTGTTATGTTTATATTCTCCACTTGTTCACGCCAAAATTAACGAGATTATTAATCTTTACAGTTGTTTTCTTGCTGACAATATAACATCCGTTATACTGTTCGACAGGAAGTATACATTAACACATTTGAAATGTTGGTTTTGATGTCGGGGATGCACCATCTATTCTACAGTTTAAATTACTGGCTAAGTAATTAAAAAAATATATAGAATATTTATAAGAATGCTGTAAATGATTATCTATTATTTTTTGTTTGAGCTCCAAGGAAACTCGGCCGTCTTGTGAACATTCGGTTGAGACTACGAATAATCTTCATTACCAAAAGTTTCCCCAAAGATAAATATATTATCAGAATTCATAAAACGTTGGTGTGTGCAAATTGCGAAGGCCGCCTCCTCTTTCAGAACGGTCAGTAAAACGGTTGAACGTAACATTTCAAATGAATACAGCTTCGTATAAATTCAGACACGCGGGCGAGTCGAGGTCATAATCGGGGCAACATGCAGTGCTCGGTCAGACTAGTTGTCTCTTTGGCTTGTCTTGTTACAACCGCCTAACCAAAATATACACAGAAACTCAAAAGATCAATTAGCCCCTTACAGAGAATGACAAATACTCCAATTGTATATGCTCTTGATTCGTTACCGCCCGACTGTTAAAGGTTGCACACGAAACTTCCGATGAGAAATTAAGAATTAACATTTATGGCCCACGCATTCATCGTTCCAACAAAAAAGAAACAATAACAGAGATTTCTACATAAACAATAAGTTAATGCCATTTCATTTCTTTTCAAATGAGACACAGACGCGCATTTTGTTGGACGAAAGCGGGATATCGCTTTACCCCGTCAGAGAGAGAATGCACTGTTATGTTTATATTCTCCACTTGTTTACGCCAAACTTAACGAGATGATTAATCTTTACAGTGTTGTTTTCTTGCTGACAATATAACATCCGTTATACTGTTCGACAGGAAGTATACATTAACACATTTGAAATGTTGGTTTTGATGTCGGGGATGGAGGGAGGGACTTCAGCTATAAATAATGTGGGTCCACTGTTCGTTTTACCATTCTCTTTTATACACTGCATAATCCGGTAGTAAAATCCCGGGCATTTACTCTTGAATGGTCAAAATTAACACAATTTGCAAGAATTTTGAATATATAAAAATGAATGACTTGAACTTGCGCATCTGTATGAGAAGCGGCCGTAAGATGAAACTTCCAATAAACAAATACCTATTCTTTAATACCAGAAAGCTATTCCGTGAGATGCGCATGTCTGGGTCAACTTTGAAAGCAGGTGTCCGACGAAGCACAAATTACAATCCATTTTGCAAGCAGTGTTTATGATTAAAATAAATCTTAAATCTATTTCCTTTTAAAAATTCGTGCCGATTAATGCCACGTGGACTAACAAAGCAGCTTGCTTCCAGCCATTGTCTGACCGTGCTGATAGCGCGCGGCCTGTGTCCAGTCATGTCGACGGACTACATTCAACAGAGTTAGAACAATGACCAGCCGATAATCATGGGCATTAGCGCGCTATACCTTTGTGTTGGCGCACTTCGTTTGCGCGCCATTGGTGCGCTAACATTAACCTTTCAGCTGATCGGAAGTGTACCTAAATAATAATAATAATTGCTGTCGTCTAGCTGAAAATTTTGGCCGGTATTGTAATATTTCACTATTTACTATATGTCCTCTATTAACTTTTGGAATATTCATGGCTTAGCCTCTGTTGCTGACTCTACTGTACATAGACAACATTTTCTTGACATTGTTGACAAATTGGATTTGATTGCTCTTACTGAAACCTGGATGTCCATGAAGGACTGCAGGAACAAGTTGTATGATGACTTAATTCCTGGATATAAATGTAAAACACTCCCCAGAAAGGGTTATGAAAAGGGTGGTATAGCCCTATACTATAAGGAATGTTTTCATAAGCAAATCACCATCGTGAAATGTTACGATGATATTTTGTGGGTAAAAATCATTGCTAGGCCATCCGATGCTTTCCGCACTACCTTCATTGGTATTGTTTACCTTCCTCCAAGTAACTCCCCGATGTGGGCTAGCAGATCCTATGATCCTTTCAAGCGTCTAGAAGACGATATCCTTACATTCTCCAAACAAGGCCACGTCATACTAGGTGGCGACTTTAATGCCCGGACTGGTCAGCTGGTTGATACTATATCTACACCAGCCGAGTCCAACAATTGTCCCATTCCCAAATATGATACTGGCCCCATCCCCTATAGAAATAACTTGGATCAAACAATAAATTCTTTTGGCAGGAGTCTCGTCTCTCTCTGCCAATCTACTGGTTTATGTCTGCTAAATGGTCGCGTAGTTGGTGATATATTGGGGAGTTTTACCTGCTTCACTTATAATCTCGGAAGAAGTACTGTTGATTATATTCTGTGTCCACCTAATGTGCTTCACTCTGTGCAGTCCTTCCGTGTGCACCCCCTCACGCCCCTATCAGACCACTGTCCTGTCCAAGTCTCCTTCCACATTACTGGGATACCTAAGCTGGGTGACAAGCTGGTTAGTGACCATAATAACACACCTCAACCCTCTAAGTCTAGTGGTAGGAGTAAAGCATACAAATTTATATGGAACCAAGACTCTACCTGTCTATTCACGCAAGCCCTAACTCGGCCTGACCTGCAGTTAGATGCTTCTAATCTTTTAATGACCCCCTTCCCAGTTAACAATGATGGGGTGAATGCTGCTGTCCATGCATTTTCATCTATTCTCTCTAAGGCTGGTCAGCTCAGCCTCAGGAAAGTTTGCATCAGTAGGAAACGTCGCAAGCGTAGATGGTTCGATGAAGATTGCAAGGAACTCCATAGTATAGTCATTTCCTTGACACATAGAATGAAACTTTATCCCAACAACAAGGATCTCATCTCACGTTACCATTTTTACAGAAAAAAATATAAAAAAGTTCTCAGATATAAAGAAAGGACTTTCAAGCACAATATTTTGCTTAAACTTGATCAACTTCAAGATAACAATCCGAGAGAGTTTTGGAAGCTTGTCAATTCACTGACTGCTGAAAGCAAAGATGACTGTGACTCTATTTGTCTAAGTGACTGGGAATCCCATTTTACTAAACTGAACACACCCTCCACTACTGGCTGTGCATTCCATGAGGACATTGATAATAGTTTAAGTGATAGTAAGTTCCCTATGCCTACTGACGTCCTCGATTATACCATAACTGTTAAAGAAATTACGGAAGCCATCGCAAAGTTGAAGAATAACAAAGCGAGTGGTATGGATCTTATATTGAACGAAATGCTAAAGTGTGCTTCGTCTCGTCTAATTGACCATCTTAGTAAAGTTTTTAATTTAATACTACAATCAGGTGAATATCCTGATGCATGGCGAACATCTTTTCTTTCACCTATTCATAAGAAGGGTGACCACCTAGATCCCCAGAACTACAGAGGCATTGCCCTTGGAAGTTGTCTAAGCAAAACGTTTTTGTCTATTATTAACCGAAGGATAACTACTTTCCTTGAATCTACCGAACTGTTAGATGAAGCCCAACATGGCTTTAGGCATGACCATCGTACTACCGATAATATTTTTATCCTCAAGACATTCATTAACAAATGCAAATCTAAAAAAAAGAAACTCTATGTTACTTTCGTCGATTTCGCAAAGGCGGTTGACACAGTGTGGAGAAATGGGCTCATTCACAAATTAATAACTATTGGTATTAGAGGTAAAGTGTTAAGTCTCCTTCGAAGCATGTACCTGTCCGTTCAATATGTTGTGAAAACGGAGAAGGGACTATCCAATCCTATCCATTCTAATGTTGGGGTCAAGCAGGGCTGTGTATGCAGTCCCATGCTGTTTAATGTGTATCCCAATGACCTGTATGATCAGCCTAGCCTGGATCAATTTGATCCACCCAGTCTTGAGGACTATCCGGTTAACCACTTGCTATTTGCAGACGATTTAGTCCTTCTGTCGAATTCTGTTGAGGGCCTCCAACATAATCTAACCAATCTCCAGGACTTCTGCTCCCTGTGGAAACTTTTTATTAACTCCAAAAAATCCAAGGTTATGGTTTTTGGTAGTACCCCAGGCAAGTTCCTGAAGATCAAAATTACATTTAATGGAACCCCTTTAGAAGTGGTGTCATCTTATTGCTACCTAGGTATCATATTTCACTACTCTGGGTCTTTTAAGAAAGCTATTATCAACCTAAAAACTAAATCTCTGCGAGCTTGGTATAAGATAAAACAGAATCTCAGTTCCGGTACTGACATGCCAGTGTTGAGTTTATTAAAAATGTTCCATAGTGTCTGTAAACCCATAAGTACATATGGAAGTGCTGTGTGGGCTCCTGAATCATTCCGGATTAGGAACCCCAATGTATTCACTCAGTGGACTGACCATCCCTGCAATCGTACTGTAATACAGATTGCTAAATCTATTCTTGATTTGCCAAAGAGAGCCAGCAATATTGGTTCTCTCGCAGAGCTGGGATTATTACCCATATCCTTTGATATTATCTTAGATATGTTGAAATTCTACAATCGCTTAGAAAATTCCCCATATACTAGTCTTATTCACAAGGCACTAATTGAAGATAATAAACTTATTACTAAGAAACCTGAACTTTCTCTTTCTGCCCATGCTTTGCGTGTATTGGACCTCCTTAAGCTGAACTCTGGACCGCTAAATGTTAGTTTATGTAAGTCCCGCCTCCAATCTCAATGAAAGCTCGTGTGAAACACGGGCGAAGAGCATTTCCCCAGATAATTTTGTAACACATAATTTGGTACTCACAGGGCTTTAGATCTCCCCAATTTGGGCACAACCCCTATTAGTGGTGGCAATTTTTTTTAGGATGGGACAGAGGATGGGGCACATACCCCTGGGGGATGAGCAATCAGGAATCATCCCTGGTAGTAGTGCCTCTGAGAAGGGATTTCTTCACCAATGGCCAAAACCCAGTGTGAGCTAGGCAACACCAACTTTATTTTGTGGGCCCTCCGATATTAAAAAATCTAATAAAAATAAAATGTCAAATTGCCACTTTTATATTCCCTATGAAAGTTTGAACATAAAGACTTTTACCCCATTCTAATTCCTGATCGTATGAATTAGGCTGCTGTATTCTATCTGAAATAATGCCAGCAAATAAAAATGCCAAACAACAAAAAATAAATACCTTTCACTATAATTTTTCACTGTAAGTCAGCGAATTGTTGTTGTTGTAAAATGCTGCTAATACTACTTAGGCAATAATGACATTCAATGTAAATCAGGAACCTTCACTGACTGTGTTCAATTACTCTGAGTTAGATTCTCACCCGAGCCAGTATTTTCTGGCAGGGTGTTTCACAATGTAGGAATATAATTAAATACTCTGTCATGGTACCCATATTTCGAAAGTGATGCAGCATGCCAGAGCTAGGAAATGGAGAGTGTTTCAACAGCTCAGCCTTTTCAGCATAATTTAAGTTACTGTTGAATTACAACACATATAAAGGAAGTGGGAAGAGGTGCCGACATACTGGCAGAGCATAGTCTACCGGTTAACCTACTCTAAAGCACATACCAAGAATCTAACGATTCGTGATATGTGTTGTATCTCAATAACGCTTTTATTGTACCTGTTCATGTGGCAACTTGGATGGTATGACCACACAGCCCCTAGCACCGGCATAAGCGGTATTAGATACAAATCTAGAGTTATGATGGAAATGCTCTGACAACTCGTATATTGGTAATTGGTGAGCTGTTTCGCTGTGACAACTCGTAGACTGGGGATTGGGGAGCTGTATTGTCGTCAGATGAAAATGACAACATTTAACACAAAAGACTAGTCTGTAAGGCCCGATGTCAACCCAGCATCAACTTCCCACATATGCCAACATATACCAAAGACCAAAAGGTCTGTACAGGGGGCGGGGCTGTTGAGGCTGTTGGAACACATGTATGCAAAATTCGCTAGATTGTTCTGAAAGACAACAACAATCACAACAAATATATTTGGAGTGTATGTTGGCAGTTAACAAGTGACTTAACATACAGTTTTTGACTTTGAGAAAATAGGTCAATGTCAGTCTTATTCATTGACTTCAGGTCCATCATCAGTTGCATATGTGGTATCAATTTAGAATGCCTAGCTATATTTCATGTTATATCATAATATAAAGTATATAACCTTGAGAAAATAGGTTCAGTCAACTGGGATAGGCTTGTAGTCCGTCACCAATTGGAGTGAGTGAGTGAGTGAATAGAATTTAACGTCGCTTTCAACAATATCTCAGCTATATCACGACGAACCAACTAAGCACCACCCAGTCCAGTTGTGTTCCTGCTACTAAGAAGAAATCTTTGAAGCAGCATGGAACCAGACACCCTCCATCCACCCTATAAAACACTATGGACAGCGCACAAGACACAGACAAGACGCTTACATGGTGCAATAAAGACAAGTTATATTACAGTGCTAGACATCACATTGTCAATTTCCTGTTGTTTCTCAGTAAAATGCATTGAAACAACAGGAACCTGAACCCACCCAACCACCCACTCACCAATTGGAGAAGCATGATGAATTTGGAGAGCCAATCTTCACTCCTTTCTAATAATAAATCTGACCTCGATAAAACAGGTGAAGGTCAGTCAATTTCATTAATTAGGCTTCTGATCCATCACCAGCTGCATATATGGTATGACAAGAAAGATGGGCAGACAGAGAGACAGACAGACAAACAGATAACATGGAAATTTCAGTTCATTTTGGGGCATCGTTACATATCTTCAAAGTCTAAATATTCTGTCAAAATGCACCAAAACACACCACTTTACTTCTATTATAGAGAAGAAAAGAAACTCTGAGTAGCCGGGATCACAATTTTATTCTTTATATTTTGCTATTAGTTCCAGCATCTTAAGCGTTGAACAAAGTTACAAACAGCTTCATATGCACAGTATATATACAAGGCATAATGTGACCATAGCCAATACGCATTTATGAATAGGTACATGTAAGCCAGTAAATTATGTCCGTCAAGTTGGATGGATATTAAAATGCCATCATTTCAGAAATTGTTAAATGTTGAGCGATGACCTGTCAGCGATCTACAAATGGTGTGATTCAGGTGTTACAATACACACTCCACAATTGTTCTAACTCGCATGGGAATATACAATTATGAAACATGCAAGTTACAACATTTGTAGGATTCCATCAATTCTGATGTGGATTGCCAAGAAAATCATACCTATATTATCTTAAAATGACAGTCCTTATCCAAACTTCATGACATGTAGAAATATTCAATGTAGGTACATACCCACTATATCACAATACTTTATTCATTTGTGCACAGTTTAGTTAGTTCTTGCCAGATAAGAAGATTATGTACTGTTTTCATCAATTAGAGTGTGTATTGTATTACATGTACCTGAATCACACCATTTGTAGCTGTCCGGTCATCGCTTAACAAATTTCTGAAAATGACAGCATTTTAATATCCGTCCACCCTGCCTGACATAATTTACTAGCTCACCTATTCATAAATGTGTATTGGCTAAGATCACATTATGCCTTGTATATACTGTGCGTATGGAGCTGTTTGTAACTTTGTTCACTGCTGAAGATGCTATAACTAACAGTGAAATATACAGAATGAAATTGTCATCATAACTTGGAGTTGCTTTTCTTCTCTATTATTGGAAAATCATCAGTGGTTCCAATGGATTACTTCAATTAGATACACATGTAAAAATGGGATGTGCCATATAGCAGGTATGTAATAGTTTCACATCAAAAATCTTTTACTTTTTCAGTTCAAGAAATAATTATCAACATTTGTAATTATGCTGTCAAAATGCGACAGTATGTGCAATTTCACATCTCGAGTTTCAAATAAATTCTGGGGACCTCCACATAAAAAAAAAAAAAAAATGAGCATTAACTGAGTGAAAATTTGTGATTTTATTCATTGAAAACTGGCCAGAATGCATCCCAGACATCTGGAAGCCCAAGCCTTCACAGCCACTAGAGACTAAAGAAATGGACTTGGGAACAGGATCAAATTATTATATCAGTAATGGAGAGAAATAGCACTAATTTTGGAAATGAAGTGTTTACTTTGTTGACACAAGGGGTGTACTAGTCCACTTATGTAAATTGCATTATGCAATAAGTCAACCATTACCGGTTTTATTACCAGAATAGTCAACATACAGGCCTCAATATGAGGCCTGAAAGGTAAAGCAGAATATCAGTGTCACTTTAATCCTTAAATTCTACATACTCACCATCCACTGATGGCAGCATATTTCCTCTGACTGCATTTTAGTTATGTGTGTATGCAGGGGTTGATGCAGCCTAGACTAAGATATATTTAGCTGACTTTACCCTGTGCCACATGATTATGCCAGCGCTAACAGCACCAATGTCCTATCAATCCATGTTAAAGCCATTCTGTTAATAAAATTAGTAATTGACAAAAAAAGAATGTATAAGGAGATATAAATCAAGCATTATGTTGATGGGCTGCAAAATCTGTATGAGAAGTGGCCCTTCAATTTCAAAAAAAAATAAAATAAAAAAACTGTCAGTCCATTGTCTGTCTGACAATAATAAACTTCATAAACAGATGAAATGCCAATAAATTGTGCTAAAAACATTTACTGTCTGTAGTGCTATCCAATGATGCATATGATGAAGCAAAATCCTCAGATTTCCATTTTTGTGAAAACAAAATCTTATTTTGAAATGCAAAAATGACTCTCCATGATTCGCCAACACCACCAAAATCTTGTCAGTTCTTTGCCTATCTTGCAAGATCATTATACCCAAATTACATGGAAATCAAACACGTTGTTCAGAAGATATGATGTTACACATGTTTACCTACATTCATTTCTATAGAGCCAGCTAATGACAACCAAATGTCAAGAAAAACAAGGGGGTGAGATCTAAAGCCCTAGGGAGATGGCACATAAGTGTTCAATGGAATAAACTTTAATCATGATAACGGTTATAGAGGTTTTGTCGTCGAGTCAGATAAATGCGATTTTTCATTTAAGTGGCAATTTGGTTCGCACCGAAAGGGAATTTTCATGTCAGCAATCCTATATTTATGCTTGACAACCTAGAATAGAACAGTTTTTCAATATTTCTTCAAGCGAATTGGTGAATTTTCATTTCACGAAAAACTTTTTTTTTTGAGACGCAAAAAAATTGCCTTTATAATTATGCCAGCTACACCAAAACCTTTTCAGCACATTGACTATCCTTCAAGACCACTGTAATAAAATTTCAAAGAAATCAGACAAGCCGTTCAGACGAAATCGTCAGAGAAAGGTTTACCTATGCTCTGACTACAACGCCACCTAGTGGCGAGCAGCGGGTATCGAAACACAACCAGACAAATTTCCCAGGCCTAAAGAGATAGCACACCAAGTATGATCCAAAAATATTTAACGGTTTCAGAGATATTCACGTTTAAAGTCGCGGCGGCGGCGGCGGCGGCGGCGGCGGATCCGGCGGAGCCGTTTCTCATGAAAACATAAGAGCATCCACTTTGTGGAAATGCTCTAATTCACACAAATATTTCTGGAAGATGTGAACAGGACTATGCCTAATGCCGATGGTTGTGGTAGTAAACTCCGTACCTATGGCTTGTTCAAAAATAGTCTCTCTTTGTCCGACTATCTGATTACTGTGACTAATAAAAAGCACAAACAGGCCCAATCTTCCTTACGACTCAGTTGTCACCAACTGGAGATCGAGCGAGGTCGTTACAGGAAAATAAACGGGAAAATAATACCCAGCAGTGAAAGATACTGCCCCTTTTGTCCCCATGTTGTGGAAGATGAGTCTCATTTTCTCATTGAATGCCCTATTTATGGCACATTTCGTACCCAGTTAGCCGATTCCATCTGGTCAGTCACGGGTGGGTTATTTGACATGAATCTGATGGATAAGGGAGAAAAACTCTTACTCCTCTTTGATCCTCCCGCCTCTATTGCTCCTCTTATCTCTAAACATGTGTTCTCTTGCATGGAGGAACGCGCCAAGCATCGGCTGACCTTGTGAGCCCGCTATTCATTTGTGTTCCAATCCTGGATATTAACATATACTGCCATCATATAGCCTCTCACCTCATCTATCTATACGGTAGTAGGCCTAGTTATTGCTGCATTTGCTAGCTGTATTTTTCGCACTCTATCAGGTGTTATGTTGGCTCATATTTGTATCTATTTTCCAGTTAAAGATTCATAATCAACTTTTCAAGTTGTTATGCTTATGGTATAGACATTGTATCTCTCAAGATTTCTCAGTTACTTTATCTCTTCCAGTATATCATTAAGGTGCAGGAATGGTTATTATTGTCTCGCATGCTATTTAGGAGATCTGCTACTTCGCAAATAATTTCTAAAATCAGTGATATTTAGAAAGGGGTGTGCTACTTTGAAGATAATTTCTAGGATTACTGCTAGTTAGCACTTTGACTTGCCTGTTCCCAAATGAAATATATTGTATAATTAGCACAATTGCTAAATATTCAATATTTCTTTCTAAATTGCAGCCATAAGAAATATTCAATATTCATGATAACTCCCAAACGCAAATTGTCGGACTGCCTCTCCCGAAAGAAAATATATTGTATAATTAGCACAAATGCTAAATATTAAATATTTCTTCTAAATTGCATCCATGATAAATATTGAATATTTCTTCTAAATCGCAGCTCCAAATTGTCCGATTGCCTCTCCTTAAAGAAAATATATTGTATAATTAGCACAAATGCTACATATTTTCAATATTGCAAGGACTGGTGATTAAGGAGGTTTAAGGCAGTCCTACCCCTTATTTGCTGGTCTGTGCAACTCCTCTGACAATAACAGGGATTATTCTATCGTTCTTCCTGGTTAAACAACGCGCATGCGCTGTTATGTAAGTTTTAAGACAGTCGCAAGTACATTTTCATTTGTGGTCTGTGCAACTCCACTCAGACAATAACAGATTATTCTATCGTTCTTCCTGGTTAAACAACGCGCATGTGCTGGTATATAGACTGTTTAACCCTATCTGGCCTGGGCTTTTGGGGACCTGTCGTGGCCTAGGGCGGGGGGGGGGGGGGGCGGAATGGCCCCCCTAATTATTTTTCTGACCCCTTGAGCTAGGGGGCTGAAACTTACCACACTATACCCTTGGGTCAAGCTCTACCACAAAATGTAAAAAAATCCAAGATGGCCGACTTGATGACGTCACAGTGACGTCATTTTATAGTAGATTATAAAAGTGCTAAATATTGAATATATTGTCTTTCCCAGACGCCAGCTACATATTTAAGTGCGAATCTTTTCTAATTATATGATATTATAAAGGTGCTAAATATTGAATATACTGTCTTTTCCCAGACGCCAGATAGATACTTAACTGCGAATCTCTTCTAATTATATGATATTATCAAAGTGCTCAATATTGAATATATTGTCTTTCCCAGACGCCAGCTACATATTTAACTGCGAATCTTTTCTAATTACATGATATTATCAAAGTGCTAAATATTGAATATATTGTCTTTCCCAGACGCCAGCTGCATATTTAACTGCGAATCTTTTCTAATTATATGATATTATAAAGGTGCTAAATATTGAATATATTGTCTTTTCCCAGACGCCAGATAGATACTTAACTGCGAATCTCTTCTAATTAGATGATATTATCAAAGTGCTAAATATTCAATATATTGTCTGCTCTCAAACGTCACCTACATATTTAAATGCGAATATATTCTAATTAGATGGTATTATAAAGGTGCTAAATATTGAATATATTGTCCTTTCTCCGACACGGTGTTACAGATATTTTGATGCGAATCTCTTCTAATTATATTAGATTATAAAAGTGCTAAATATTGGATATATTGTCTTTTCTCCAAAAAGGGTCTTGTGGATATTTAACTGCGAATCTCTTCTAATTATATGATATTATCAAAGTGCTAAATATTGAATATATTGTCTGCTCTCAAACGTCACCTACATATTTAAATGCGAATATATTCTAATTAGATGATATTATAAAGGTGCTAAATATTGAATATATTGTCCTTTCTCCGACACAGTGTTACAGATATTTTGATGCGAATCTCTTCTAATTATATTAGATTATAAAAGTGCTAAATATTGGATATATTGTCTTTTCTCCGAAAAGGGTCTTGTGGATATTTAACTGCGAATCTTTTCTAATTATATGATATTATAAAGGTGCTAAATATTGAATATATTGTCTTTTCCCAGACGCCAGATAGATACTTAACTGTGAATCTTTTCTAATTATATGATATTATCAAAGTGCTAAATATTCGATATATTGTCTGCTCTCAAACGTCACCTATATATTTAAATGCGAATATATTCTAATTAGATGATAATATAGAGGTGCTAAATATTGAATATATTGTCCCTTCTCCGACACGGTGTTACAGATATTTTGATGCGAATCTCTTCTAATTATAGTAGATTATAAAAGTGCTAAATATCGAATATATTGTCTTTTCTCCGAAAAGGGTCTTGTGGATATTTAACTGCGAATCTCTTCTATTTAGTGTAGATTATAAAAGTGCTAAATATTGAATATATTGTCTTTTCCCAGATGCCAGCTACATATTTGGGTGCGAATCTTTTCTAATTATATGATATTATAAAGGTGCTAAATATTGAATATATTGTCTTTTCCCAGACGCCAGATAGATACTTAACTGCGAATCTTTTCTAATTAGATGATATTATCAAAGTGCTAAATATTCAATATATTGTCCGTTCTCAGACGTCAGCTACATATTTATGTGCGAATCTATTCTAATTAGATAATATTATAAAGGTGCTAAATATCGAATATATTGTCCTTTCTCCAACACGGTGTTACAGATATTTTAATGCGAATCTCTTCTAATTATAGTAGATTATAAAAGTGCTAAATATTAAATATAGATGATATTAAAGTAACCCACTTTTCTGCCTACTGCGGAGTTTAGCAAAAATATCTGCACAATATTGCCAAGTATGCTATATAGCACCATGTTAAAGCATAGGAAATTTGAAAAGTATCTAAAAAAAAGCCAATCCTGCACCTAACTCCAGTATATAGGCCTACATACATGACATAGGCCTATGTACATGTGTACTTCTTGACAGGACTTCTGAGAAACTAGTATATAATGTTTGCCACTAAGTGCTACTCTTGTGGGCACCTCAATCTGTATTTCGTATTCATGTTCTGTACACTGCTCTTTTGAGTTGCATGGTACAATAAAATCGAATTGAATTGAATTGTCACGTGATTATAAATGCAACTTTGTGAAACTAGGTCAGAAGAATGTTCTACATAGTGTATTCAGTCGAAGAACATTTTGTTTGGTGACTTCACTGTTGTGTGTATTTCTTACCTGTTCATCGACGAGGATAGATAGACAAAGATGAAGATTATAACCATTTCTGTGTGTCTGGCAACATTATTGTCCTCAGGTGAGAATACAGTTTTTGCATTCAGGTTGAATTCCACACATTTTATAGCTGTGACGTTCAAGATGGCGTCGAAGTCGTGACAACAACATAGTCATAGGCCTACATGTAGGATTGATAAGTTTAAGGCGGATTCCACGCAAAACAGTACTCCCATTTCTGTCCGTCCTTGACGGAATATGACACCAATAACTTGGAAAACATCATAAACAAATAGCCCCTGCTGGGACCTAATGATAGGTCCCAGCTGGGGCTACATAAACAAACAATGTTCCCTGTACCTTATTATCTAAAATGTGTCAATGAATTGCATAAGATGAAAATAAACAAGTACCCCTATGAATTCTTTGAACAGTTTTTAGTTTAGTGGAACAAAACACAAATGACATTACATTGTTGTTGTTAGAAACTACATTTCGCTGACATTGGAGAAGACATATCCATTTTATAATCTATGAGCAGAGGATATCATTCCAAGGAAGCAGAGACGAAACAAATGCGTTAATAATCCATCTTATCAAGAGATAAAATTGTCATAAAACAGTTGGACGAACACATGACAGACGGATATTGACAAAAAACCATGTGATGTATTACAAGAAGTCTAGGTACATTCAATAAAAGTATAAAAGTCATTGATTTACTTAGTTTAATAATAAAAAAAACGTATTTGGTCAATTCCATGCTACTTGGGACATGAAGCCAAAAAATAAAATCGTGAGACTGTGCCACAATGAGATTGTTTTATAATGCTGATACAGTGTAGAGATAAAATCTAAAAATTCAGTAAGATTGCCGCAGAATTTTCCAACCTGGGGTGTTTTGAAGTTCCAGGATCAAATTTTCTTATTTTTGCTTTTAATTATCTCACAAATTGGTTAGATTTTATTACCATTGTTTAGCTGCAGAATGGAGGATTTCTCTTTTGATTTACATTAATGGTTAATGGTGTCTTGAAAAATCATTAAAAAAAAATCAGCAGGTATTTGTAAATATTGTCACACGTTGTAAATTTTGCATGGAGTCACAGTTATGTAATGCGAGTGACGATAAATGCTACTTTTTCTTTTATTAGGCAAAAAACTTCAAGTTTAATTGAGTTACTTCTATCACTGCTTCTGTCAGTTGTCATGAACATATAACCATAGTTTTGAGTTCCTACACCATGTGACTTCTTCCAGTGGTAGCGCCAAATCTAGTAACGCGAGTGACACTGTAACGCGAGTGACGAAGTGTAACGCGAGTGACGCTATCTGGTGGAAGTTACTATTTTCAGATTCCAGTCATGACATGCTGGATAGTGGGCGACAGAAATATAAATACTTTAAACATGTGAGTTTATAAATGCCAAAGAAAAATACCCAGAATTCTTGTGATCCTGCTCACACTGCATATGTTTCCTGTCGTCTGCTATTTGGTTATCAATACATCTCAAATTGCATCCAAATTTGAATTGTATGGTCCACCATTTCTTAGTCAAAATAGCATTTGGAACTTGAGTGTTGGAGAGCTGATGATTCACTCAACTCAATTCCATGGAATTATTCAGGCATATTTGCAAACATAGCTGAAAATTCACTAGGGTTAGTTAATAGGCCAGCATTTTTGCTGTTCATTTTTCATAGAGTTCATTTCGACCAAGGGACATATTTCGGAATTTTGGCAATTCTTTCACCTGTTCGTTATTTTATATTTCATGGTTGACCAACCAATATTAGTGAGTTTATATGCAGTTGCATTGTAATTGAATTAACTAGGAGTTATACCAATTTATAATATCTGTATTACTAGGTGGGTGATATTGCAACTGCATTCCTCTTTTATACTTTATTAAAAGGTTTCCAAGCATATGCTTTCTCAATATAAATACGTACATTTTATGTTTTCTTTTCTCCAGTTTTGCATTTTTAACAATCTAATAGTACTCTACTCTCATAGTTTAAATTTTCTGTTAAAACGACAGTTTTTTGAAAAAAATAAATGTTTTATTTATTTGACATAATTCTCTGGTTTGTATTTTCGATTTCAAAAATACCTTTTGGAATTACTTTTAATTATTTATCAAATGATATTCATCATGGGAGGTCTTTTTCAGTCCAGATTCATCTGGAATTCGAGTTTGATGCTCTGACTGGTCATTTGTGGTGTCTCATGTTCAAATGTTAGCAGTGTTGTGATCTACAACAATGTCTCATGTAAACTCTCACTATGAAATATTCAAAGTGCTCACTGGAAGCAACATCAAGTGAGTCTCTTCACTGCACTAATTGACTAAAGGGACTATGCATGTGTGAAAATAATATAGTGGCTGGGAGACGATTCTTGAAAAATAATCTGCAGTTGGGACAATACTATGACGTCACAGGTGTCGTTAAATGACTCGGATATTGGTCATGTTGGTACTCTATGTGAAGGATTGGTGTCTGGTGAAGTATGACCAAGATGTGTGCCCTGGTGTATGGTTGGCGCTGGTGGACAAAATTTCACAAATAGCCCTCGGACTAATTCGATTTAATCCTCGGGTTAAATTGATTTAATCCTAGGGCTAAATCGACCAATTGTAATACATTTCCTAAACCCCGGATTACATTCATTTAGTTCTCGGACTAAACAATTTAACCCTCGGGTTGATTACATCCAATCCCCGGACTCATGATTTAACCCTCGGAAGGGAATGACTTAACCCGCGGACTGGATGATTTAACCCGCGGACTAGATGATTTAACCCTCGGACTAAATGCATTTAACCCTAGGTCTAATTCGATTTACTTAGGGCTAAATTGACCAATTGTGACACATTTCCTAAACCCCGGGTTATATATATCTAGCTCTCGGACTGAACGATTTAGCCCTCGGGCTTAAATATTTAACCCTCGGAGTGATTGATTCAATCCTCGGACTGAATGATTTAACCCGCGGACTAAATGATTTAGTCCGAGGGCTAGATTATTTAGCCCGAGGGCTAGATTGTCCAATCAATTGTGCGTTTCTAGACCGCATATTGCACGGACCAACCAAGTGCATGTTTACGAGGTCGGTCACAACAAATAATTCAGTACATCTGTACACAGGCTTTTTTCGGTGAACAAGACTACGGCCGTATATGTAGGCCTGGACAAACATGTATTTGTGGGAATGCGTCATGGTGTGTCTCAACCAAATATCTATTGAGAACGTTTTGTCCGATAATTTGAGAAGTAAAAATTGTTGTCTTCTAAGACTTTTGTAACTGGTGCAAAGCATATCTATAATCTAGCACTTTTTGTTTGAAACATTCTGTTGGGGTGGTAATCTTCTTATTCCTTAATGAGGATTTATACTCGACAATCCTATGTATTAATCAAATTTTCGCTACCCCTTGTCAGTCTTTTAGCGATTCCTACCCAATGACTTAGAGAAAGGTCATCAAAATTCACCCACTTGTCAATCTCTATACGAGAAAGTTTTTGAAAGAAGAAGAGAAAAAAATCATATTTACATTTATATTGTCCGTAATTTTAGTCTGGGAATGTCAATCGGGATTGACCCAGTTAATTCCAAGATTCAAATCGATCTACATGTGTCAAACAATTATGCTAGACGACTATTTTCCCCATACTGCGGTGAAAATATTAACCAAGTCCTTCTAAATATTAATTTTTCATTTCATATTTCTTGTTTTGTCTTGTTTTTTTTTTCGGCTGTATTGTTTGACATTGCTGAATTTGGGGTTCTAATATTTAACTGGTTTCAGCCCGATTGACATTCCCATTGACTAAAATTACGTACAAAATGAATATAAATATTAAATTATATATATATATATATTTTTCTTTCAATATCTTCCTCGTATCGACATTGACATGTGAGTGAATTTCAAGGCCATTGAGAAGAAATCGTTAAAATGCTAACAAGGGGTGGGAAAGGTTAATTAATCGGATTTTCGGGTATAAACGCGCTGCTTCCCTTAATACCATGCCAGAAGAGTGATACGTTTATAACAACGTCTTGGCGAAGTGTAGCAGGTACATTCATGTGTCTGTAAATTTTGCAACACAGAGAAGATTGGTGACGAATTTCACTTCATGTTAGAATGTCGTGGTCTATGTAATTTTCGTATTAAGTAGATACCCAAGTATTATTTTACATATATATATCACCAAGTTGAAAGTTTCCATTATTCTTAATGTTTGGAGATTTTGTTACAGTATGTAGAACTCCCAGGCTCGGAAAACTGAAGACAATGCCGATAAGCCTGTTTCACAAGCCTGGAGTTCGGCAAATTAACAAACCTATACACCAGTGTTCCCGTTAACCTTGACTTGTAGTACTATGGGAATTCTGCCCAATTCTGCCCGGACAGCAGCATTACATGCCTTTTTGTTCACCCCAATAGTAAACTTGCAAAAACGCTTTCAATTGGGGAACATTCATGAATATCTCAACAGCCCAAATTTCGGAATTATATGAAAGAATTGGTTTGACCATGCTATCAAAAATCTGTGTGTACATGTAGTGATGTATAACTATCAGGCCTGGTACATCAAAGCCTATAAGAGAGCAGATTACCGCCGTAAAACCGAAGTAGTAGTGTAAGCGTCAATTGGGGCCTATTGACCTCAGAAATTTGCATATGACCTCTGTGACGTCACGCGACAGCCAATCAGAAGCGAGTATTCTGTCACATGGGGTCATTGTGGTGGGTGGTGATGGATGGTGGGTTATGTGGTGGGTGGTGGTGGATGGTGGGTTATGTGGTGGGTGGTGGTGGATGGTGGGTTATGTGGTGGGTGGTGGTGGATGGTGGGTTATGTGGTGGGTGGTGGTGGATGGTGGGTTGTAGAAAAACGTATAAAAGCAGGCGATTTTTAGGGGTGGGGGTGTATTCATTGCACTACCCTGCGGAGCACTCTGACCAGCCTGCCTGCCTGCCTGTCTGCCTGCCTGCCTGCTTCACCTCTAGCCAGCCAGCCATCCTGCTTGCCTGCTTGTATGAGCTGTGGACAACCTTTTACTTTTTTTCATTTTACCAGTGCAAATTCACCAGACTATTACACCGTAGCAGTTACTCACCAGCCTGAGCCCACAGTCATGGAGTCATCCCAGCAAGTGAAGCTTCAAAAGTACCGTGTTCGCCTCATTGATGAGATGCAGCATGTGGCCGAATTATGTGATTTGCTTATGGAGGCAAACATACTCCTGAAACACGGTCGCGAAGATATCATGGCTGAGAAAACCACTTCAGCACAAAACAGAACCCTCATCGATGGTCTAGTGCGCCGTGGCCCCTATGCATTTCTAGCCTTCGTGGAGGGGTTGAAGAAGACGGGAAATGAAGAACTAGCAGATCTACTTCAAGCCGACGTTATACAAGATGATGATATCTTAGTCATGGATACCACCGAAGAGCGTACAGCTAGCAAACGTACGCACCCAGCGTCTGGTGTACCTGCCAAACGCGCTGCACGACCCAAACGGCCCCGACTAACACCTTTAGAAATACCTGAGTCAGTGCTTCAGCCAGTACCCCAGCAAGTGCCTGAGCCTGTGAAAGAAGAAGAAGAGGTGCAACTTCCTATGTCTGTGCAGGATATCAATAACATTATCCAGCAGGCCTACCAGGCAGCCCACACGGACATTTGGGAGCTCTCAGCCTATTTAACTGTGAGTGTCAAAGACGAAGAAGTGCATTTTAACGCACCGGCCTATAACGACAGACCCGCTAGGCATATTGCCTTGACCTTCGACACCTGGCAAAAACTGGAGACCCTTGATTACGCCATCGATGCGGTTATTCGCGACCAGGGGAGTGACGAAGCGAAATTTTATGTGGGTGACGACATCTTTGTCAGCTGTGCCTATTTCAACGACCAGCTCCTGGTGCATATCCGCAAATGGAAAATGAAGTTAGATACGCAAGAGCGTGTTCCTTGTCCTCAGGGTGTCACCTTGAAATTAACGGCGTGGCGGAAGTTGCAGAGTCTCACAGCTACAATTCGTCAAACCCTGGCTTACCAGGTGTCTCACTATATTTATAAGAAGTACATCGATACAGTCCTGGATCTTATCAGACCTCGCATTCGACACTTGCGTATCCAAGCATGTGCAGGCTGTGAGAACAACAGTCCGATAAACATGCATACGTGTGTGGGCAATAGTGTACTCTCATACGCGCTGATCACTGAAGCACTACAGGACGTGACCGAGGCGCAAATTGCCCTGGTAGTGGAAGCTGCCTGCCCTCCCAGAATTCCACGTGAAGAGATTGCTACCTACATCTACGTGCACCAGGGGCGGAAAGACGATGATGAGTTCAAACAAGTCTTGTTGCATAACTATTGAACAAGTGTGGTGTTGAAAAAACATTTACCGTATTCCTACACGTTCATTGAAGTGGCTTGAGAGCGTATAATTGTATTAAAAATTCAATACTCAGAGTTTTTACTGTTAATTGTATTAAAATTCAATACTCAGAGTTGAAGACGTTCATTCTATTGTCTTGTTGTATAAATATTGAACATTTTCAAGTCTTATTGCATTGGAACATTCAGACATTATCATCTGCCAGTCTTGTTCAAGCTGAAAATACGGCTTCTCTCCTCACGTATTCCTACACTATGTTCATTTTATGTTCATTTCTATGTGCATTGAAACGCCTTCATAGCGTATAATTGTATTAAATTCAATACCCAGAGTTTGGTGAACACGTTCATTCTATTTGTGTTAGTAAAAATAGTAGAAAATTAAAAAATGGTTGTTAGTGTTCATTCTTTTCTTCTTTTTTTTTCTTTTTTTGCAAAGATAATTGTATTAAAAAAAAAAATTTCATAGGGGTGAAACAGCTGGTGTTATTTTTTTGGTGCTTTTTGAGTTTAGAAGTTTCCTCTTTCGGAAAGATGGGGTGGCTCTAAAAAGAGCCTTTGGAAAAGTGTTACGACACTTGTTTTAGGAGCGGTAGATTCTCTTTACTCCGGCCACCTGCTTCCTACACACGGGACACTTGATTTTTAAATGCTGTTCGTCCGTTTCAGCGCAGTGGCACATGTCCCCTATACATGTTAGCGTCACCCAGCATTCTTCACATAGGCATAAATGCCCGCACGGAAATAGGGCGTACAGGCTTTCCTCGTCTGTACACACGCTGCAGCTTGATTTACTTTCTTCCTTATGTAGGTCTTCTTCTTGTTTTGAAATCACAGCGTCCATTTGATCCATGTCTTGTCTCATGTGATTAGTCTGTTCGTTCAGGCGGGTTACCTCGGCCCAAGAGCATGGTGGTGGTGGTGTTGTTGTTGTTGTTGTTTCGGTAGCCGACGTTGTTTCGGTAGCCGACGTTGTTGTAATCGGTGTTTGGGTAGCCGTTGTATTTGCTGGAGGTCTGTTACTGTTTAACCAGGGGAGTTCTTCATCAGTAGTTACATCCTCATCTTCTTCCATTGTCACCAGCCTCATCTCCAACATCTCTTCGTCTTGTTCTTGACTTCTCTGTCTTATCAACCTCGCATCTTCTTCCATTGCCAGCCTCCTGAGCTCTTCCAGTTGTTCTTCACTTCGCCGTATCATCGTTTCGTCGGCAATAACCCGCTCAAAGCTTGTAATTATTGTCACTCCATCGTTATGTTCTCCACTCGTAATCACCTCTCTGTGTTCTCTAGGTTCTCTAGGATCTCTAGGATCGGTGAATAGCCTTCGTCTTGTACCCATGATTGTAGTTGTGAATAAATGGCAACATACTACGCGTTATTTATAGTCTAGGCGGCTGTGGTGGGTGGTGGTGGATGGTGGGTTTAAGATATGTGGTGGGTGGTGGTGGATGGTGGGTTTAAGATATGTGGTGGGTGGTGGTGGATGGTGGGTTTAAGATGGCGGCCTGTGGCAGTCGGTCCAAGATGGTGGTATCTGCTAAAAAAAATTTGTGTTTTATTTTCCCAACTTTAAAACGGGTCTCATTTTTTTTGCAATAAATGTGAGTTCACTGCAGCATGTTTATCGAAAAGAAAAAACTAGGAAATTTTATCCTTGGGCTACGGTAACACACTCCCCATTTGACACCCATAGCTGTACTCACATTTTGCCTGCACACTGTATAGCCCAAGGATAAAATTTCCTAGTTTTCTTTCGATAAACCAGCTACAATTTTCAGGGTGACATTATAAGGCTGTGAGCAACATACTTGACGTATTTTTACCCAGGAAAACCGATTTATTTCCAGTGTACCGGGTTTTCCACACTACCTAACCATAACGTTATGGGTTTAAAAATCGATAAAATCATTAAAATAGTGGCTTAGTCTACCGCTACCCTTCTAAAATTTTAAATGCTACACCATGAGTTGCTCCAGTTCAACTTGAAATAAAATTTACACGTGCACTCGCATTTATTGCAAAATCACACTGGTTTAAAATTGCAAAAGAAACACAAAAATATTTCTCCAGCGTAAGTGAGCACAAAAAAATATAAAAATTACGCTGACGTCCGCGCGTTACACTATAAATAGCGCGCAGTATTTACTGATTCTAGACGAGCCTGATAATCACAGTCATGGAGTTACCCCTGTTGGCTGAAATCATGGATATTGACATACCAGACTTCATCATCATAAATCAAGATGATGAACTACAACTGCTCGGAGCCATCGATATGGTACATGACGAGCCATGGATCGATGCTATTATAGGAGACTTATTTAAAGACGAACCCCAGGACCACCCTAATCAACACCCCCCAGGAGCCACACTGGATCTTAGTGACCCCTCAGCAGCGACACCGGATCTTAGTGACCCCCCAGCAGCGACACCGGATCTTACCACAGTCGAATACCAACGTTTTGACGACATGGACCGAGTGCTAAAAGATATGTTGAAACAACAAAGCCTCCAAGCTAAAGGAGAAGAAGGACAAGAAGAGGGAGAACAACAAGCAGGAGAAACGGAAGAAGAAACGGAAGAAACAGAAGAAACAGAAGAAGAAACAGAAACAGAAACAGAAACAGAAGAAGGACAAGAAGGACAAGAAGGCGAAGGACAAGCAAAAGAGGAGAAGAGGAAAGACTCAAGAAAAAACAGAAAAGACTCAAGAAAAAACAGAAACAGAAAAGACTCAAGAAAAGACAGAAAAGACTCAAGAAAACACAGAAAAGACGGAAGAAGAAATAGAAAAGACGCAAGAAAAAACAGAAAAGACGCAAGAAAAAACAGAATAAGAGAGAACACAAGAAAAATAAGCAAAAAAGAAAACGAAGACCTCATCCACTACGCTTCCGCAATAACAACAACAACACTGGCACCCAACACAGAATGCCAAGCAGCATCCTATTTACGCTGCGTGAAATGCTGTAACCACTTCGCCAAATACGCTATTTTCCCCTGTGGACATCAAGCCTTGTGTGTAGCTTGTATACACCAACATGCCCGATTACCAGAGTGTCCGGACGATTACAAACCCCTAGTGTGTGAATTCATAGCCTTGATATGCCCAGTGTGTACTGTGAGAACACAATGCCACCTGGCCCCAACGATGTAATGCCTTACATCTTCCAAAGGCTCTTTTTAGAGCCACCCCATCTTTCCGAAAGGGAAAACTTCTAAAACTGAAAAGCACAAAATAAAAAAAATAACACCAGCTCCCATCACCACTATGAAAAAAAATAACACCAACTCCCGCACACATACCTAGGTAACAATAGGTAAATAACACATCAATTTCCAGGTTAAAAGTTCATTCCACTCTTTATAATATTACCCCAATGCATTCTGGGTCACGACAGAATGCCTCAATATCTGCAATCATGCAAAAACACTCCCTCCCTCTCTTTCTAGTCCACGCCCCTGTGCTGGTTCAATAATTTCAGTCCGTTATGATTCGGGCTGTAATGTTATTCCTTTTACCGATGTAAAAGTAGTAACATGTCGCACAGGGTCGCCAACGACAGTGACAATATCTGCAATCATGCAAAAACACCCCCTCCCCCTCTTTCTAGTCCAAGCCCCTGTGCTGGTTCAATAATTTCAGTCCGTTATGATTCGGGCTGTAATGTTATTCCTTTTACCGATGTAAAAGTAGTAACATGTCGCACAGGGTCGCCAACGACAGTGACAATATCTGCAATCATGCAAAAACACCCCCTCCCCCTCTTTCTAGTCCAAGCCCCTGTGCTGGTTCAATAATTTCAGTCCGTTATGATTCGGGCTGTAATGTTATTCCTTTTACCGATGTAAAAGTAGTAACATGTCGCACAGGGTCGCCAACGACAGTGACAATATCTGCAATCATGCAAAAACACCTCCCTCCCCCTCTTTCTAGCCCAAGCCCCTGTGCTGGTTCAATAATTTCAGTCCGTTATGATTCGGGCTGTAATGTTATTCCTTTTACCGATGTAAAAGTAGTAACATGTCGCACAGGGTCGCCAACGACAGTGACAATATCTGCAATCATGCAAAAACACCACCCTCCCCCTCTTTCTAGTCCAAGCCCCTGTGCTGGTTCAATAATTTCAGTCCGCTATGATTCGGGCTGTAATGTTATTCCTTTTACCGATGTAAAAGTAGTAACATGTCGCACAGGATCGCCAACGACAGTGACAATATCTGCAATCATGCAAAAACACCCCCCTCCCCCTCTTTCTAGTCCAAGCCCCTGTGCTGGTTCAATAATTTCAGTCCGTTATGATTCGGGCTGTAATGTTATTCCTTTTACCGATGTAAAAGTAGTAACATGTCGCACAGGGTCGCCAACGACAGTGACAATATCTGCAATCATGCAAAAACACCTCCCTCCCCCTCTTTCTAGTCCAAGCCCCTGTGCTGGTTCAATAATTTCAGTCCGTTATGATTCGGGCTGTAATGTTATTCCTATTACCGATGTAAAAGTAGTAACATGTCGCACAGGGTCGCCAACGACAGTGACAATATCTGCAATCATGCAAAAACACCTCCCTCCCCCTCTTTCTAGTCCAAGCCCCTGTGCTGGTTCAATAATTTCAGTCCGTTATGAAGCGTGGGTTAGCCCTAAAACACAGAGAGAGAGAGAGAGAGAAAAAAAAACCTATGTGTTTGTAAGTAAGAGATTGGTCCTGAAAAGAACCGTTAATCGGGCAGGGATTGTTTTTTGGTGTTGCAGTTTGCTAATACTATAGAATAAAGAGGGTATGATGTAGGACCTGTGATTTGAATTTGTGCCAAGTTAGAAGCTCTCTTTCGATAGCAATGGGTTAGCCCTGAAAAGGGCTGTTGGATTCAATTTGTTCACCCTGTTTTCTTCAGGGGGAGTTTTCCTGTTTACTCCTTACATGTTGCTGACGGAAAAATATGTATACCCTCGCCTGAGTTTGTACAGGTGTTGTTGTTGTTCATCATCATTGGCGTCGTCAGCATAAATCGGAAGATCGTTTATTATGTTGGCGGGTGCAATGGTAGAGGCCGCCTCATGTTCTTGTTTCACCTCGTTCACCTCTTTCACCTCTTTCACCTCTTTCATCATCTTCTGTTTTTCTGGGCGGTCTCCCTCTATTATTCCAGCGCCTGTCATGGTGGTGGACATCCTCGCTACCGTGTGGTTTCGCCCGGAAAGGGTGGTGGTGGACATCCTCGCTACCGTGTGGTTTCGCCCGGAGGCCTTGCTTGTTGATAGCTTGGGTACAGTGCGGCTCATCTTGTTTTGTTGAATATCTGAATGTCTTCTAAAGGGTCTGTGAAAAGGTTTTGGAGTGCGCCGTACACCGCTCCCGCTAGCTTTATACTCTCATACAGGTCATTTTCAACCTCGCTCATTGGTTCTTTTTTATAGCCATTTCATTGGCTCTTTTATAGCCATTTCATTGGCCAATAGTGGGCTGGACCACCCTTCCTGGGTTAACGCCAGAATCCCGTGATTTTGCACGAAATTCGTCGAATCTATGACATCTATCAGGCTTTTGTATATGATACACATCATACGCACCTTTTTACATGTAAAATTATTGTATGTATACGTACATGTAGTACCATACACACTTCGTTTTTTTAACGTACTCAAGTATATTTTGACATCCTGCCTGGCACTATGATCCAATAGACATAGCATGTATGTTGGAGTGACATTTACTGTTTGACTGTTTGCTCAGATTTAATGGCTCGCTAATTATTTATAGATGATTGTAAATTTGTGATTCACTGCTCATTGTGGGCGCTGTGATTAGCTAATAAACAACCTTGAACCTTGAACCTTGGTTCAATAATTTCAGTCCGTTATGATTCGGGCTGTAATGTTATTCCTTTTACCGATGTAAAAGTAGTAACATGTCGCACAGGGTCGCCAACGACAGTGACAATATCTGCAATCATGCAAAAACACCCCCATCCCCCTCTTTCTAGTCCAAGCCCCTGTGCTGGTTCAATAACTTCAGTCCGTTATGATTCGGGCTGTAATGTTATTCCTTTTACCGATGTAAAAGTAGTAACATGTCGCACAGGGTCGCCAACGACAGTGACAATATCTGCAATCATGCAAAAACACCCCCCTCCCCCTCTTTCTAGTCCAAGCCCCTGTGCTGTTATGCCGCTCATTTTGCATCAAATTTTTGCGTGGGTTAGAAAATTTCCATGTTAAATGAATGCGTGTATTAATAACATGATAGTCGATGTACACGGGGCTGATGAATGTGTAGGCCCACGTGCCACCACCCTTGCTGGGTTAATTCTCAATCCACATATTTTTGCACCAAATTTGTCAATGTTAAATGATTGCGTGTATATTAATAACATGAGAGTCGATATTCACCCTTCCTGGGTTAATTTTCAATCCACATATTTTTGCACCAAATTTGTCAATGTTAAATGATTGCGTGTAATTAATAACATGAGAGTCGATGTACACGTGGCTGATGGGTGTCTAGGCTCCACGTGCTACCACCCCTTCCTGGGTTAATTTACAACCCACCTATTTTGCACGAAAATTCACAATTCCGAGGTTAAATCATTGCAGATAACATTACAGCCCGAATCATAAGTAAAAAATTCTTCAATCGGACTAGTCAATCGATGAAAAAATAGCCTCCGCTTCAGTGCACCAGCGTGGGGAGTTGCGAATGATTTTGGTGAGTTGTGGATGACGCCATCTAGCGGCCGTTACAGGCACTGAGAATGGAATTTCTATCGGCTTGAGGGGTCATCTGCTAATAACCCATAGGCCGGTGAAGCCCTGGAGACGATTTCAATGTTGCCTTCTCCCCGCCCTGTGAGCGAATTCTTAATTGTTACAGTCCAGGCACAAATGACACGCAGATGTAGCGTCGCACCGGAGTAGAGGACATTCTATGCCAACCATAGTACACATGTTTGATGATTATTGTCAAGCCGAAGACCGTGATGTCCTCGTCTATGACTGAACGGCCTCTCGTTTTAATGTGCATGCTCCATTTCTCTGGTTAACTTAAAATGCACTGCGCGCAGACCACTTGTTTTTTTATTATCACGTTATTGTTATGACGTTGTTGTTCTGACGTTCATTGATGTTGAATAAAAATTGATGAAAAAACACAAAAAATGATGGGGTTTGACTTATTTTTTTTTATTTAAGTCAACAAGAAGGTATAGAATAGGTACAAATAGAATAGTAGTGGTAGGATTAAGGTACAAAAAAAGTTCTGTCAGGAGTAGGATTCGAACCTACGCCAGCTCTTCGCCGACCAGCACTTAATACCGGCGCCTTAGACCACTCGGCCATCCTGACTTTTACAGTTTTTTAACTGGTGTATCAACAGTTATAGTTCGACATTGTTCACAAGTCCAAGTAAGTGGTGCTCACACCATCGGCCAACACTTTCCGTTTCGGGTAAAAGAAAGTAAAGGCGTCTCGTTGCTGAATGTACGTCCGCATCTGGTGGTCCACTACCCGAAATCCTCGGTTAGTGCCGCTCGCACTGGCCTGGCTTTGCAGCACGTTCAAGTACAAGGCTTTGTCGATGTTGGGATCGCGCCGGCTCACCCCTTTGCAGCTAAACTTATTTTCGTCTCCTCCTCCTCCTCCTCCGTAACAGTAATACGTCTTGGAGGAGAGACCAATCATAGCATCTCCACTCCACTCCAGCTTGAACAGGCCCGGCGTACGCTTATCGTACTGGTAATGGTCACGTCGAGGTAGCCACTGGTCCCGTTCCGCTTCATACTGGGTACGTAACTCTGGTTTCACCAGGGACTCCCAATCCGCATTAGAGACGGCCATGTAGGCCGAGTCGGTATCCATCTCCATGAGTTGCCAGCCTGATGGGTTAAAATACACACCCATAAAATCATAGAGAAACTGCAGCATCCTCAGCTTGGCCACCTGATATACCATACATCCAATCTGCAGGGGTAGGTTGTAACGGATAGTCTTCTTGGCTGAAGTGACTTCATAGGTGTCGTCATCGATAACCTCCACGGAGCGAAACAGAGGAGAATTCACTTTTTTGCGGGCTTGGGCAGTAGTACAAATGTTCACGTTGACGTGCTTATCCTGGTTCGTAACCGTTTTTCCATAATAACCATTGCCCGTCAACTTCCAACATTCACCGATGATGGCCTCACTCGGGTATTCATCACCTTGACGACGGGCCGACGTCACGATGTCGGCATTCTCCGCAAAACAAGCGTCGGGTACGTACTGTATCACTTGATATATTTGGGTAATTTCCAAACCGTGGTTCATGTACCACTGCAGTAAGGGGGTGCCCAGCAAGATTTTCTCGGCCCACATACTACCAATCAACATCCGTCGAGGTTGAGGCAAACACTCGTGTTGCTCCGCATAGGTCCTCATGGTGTCCCCAATATCAG